>JAPQRN010000014.1:6339009-6351235 GCA_037367275.1 Coranthus polyacanthus
AAACCAAATGCACAATGTGGTCACATGACTTGCTTCTCTATATATAGATTTAGAAGTCTGAAGAAGAGCAATTGTGCTCAAAACGTCACTTTACTGAAATAAACCCTTATATGAGAGCTATCCTGGTGTGCAGATTTTTTCCTGATTATCCAGCACCCAGTAAGATTTCTACTATGAGGATGTGCATATCTTGGTGAGACACCAGCTCTAAATGAAAACTGCGAGATATGGTTTAAATTGTGACAAATTCAATACATAAAGTTACACACTATTCTGAAAATAGTGAGGCCAGGCTGGGAGAATTATTGCTGCTGTATAAATGTGAGTTTGACCCCTTACAGCGACCCCTCCCACTGTTGTTCCACAGGAGAGAAAGTAGGGCTGAAGAGATGGATGAAGACATTCGGTCCAGTGCTTTCTCTGCATGGATGCTTTTACTGTTTACAACGCAGCTACTTGACCTAACACTGATGCACAGTCCATTGGTGGACCATAACTGCTTTACATACAGTACGTAAAACCATCACATTAAATCACTAGTGTTTACATGAGTTCAAGACTTTAAAGTGAGATCATGTGTGCATGTTGGTGAACAGTTGCATGCATGATGACACATATAAATCAGCGTGGGTGTGTGTTTCTGCTGACATTTTAAGTGTGTACTGTATGTGTGTGTGTGTTTGAGGAGGATGAGAGGAGGGATCACCTGTGACATTGCATCTAGCGCACACACACCAATACACAAATAGACACAAAGATACGCAAAACAAACACACAGACAACAGTACTCACATGTCCCATGCTCCTCTGGGATTAGCACATGTGTACAAAGCCTGTCTCTTTGTCTCACAGCCTGCTGCTTCACTAAGCACATTTCTCCAGTGTACGTTGCACATGCACATGAATGAGCCTGAGAAACCATATTTAATGACTGAGAAATCACATACCACAAACACAACTTATGGTAATTGTTGGGAAAAATGAAAAAAAAACAAAAAAACCCACCATCAATTGGTGTTTTCTGAATATTCATTGACTATCCATTTTAAAGCTAGTTTAAAGTCAACAACAAACGTCTACAAATGTCCTTTGAGTTTATCCCCAAATGTATGTTCCCCGTGTCAGTCAAAATGCTTGTGGGACTTCTATCAGCACAGAACAGCAAGCAGGAACACATGCTTACATTACAAATATGTTTCCAAATTCATAGAAGTGTTTATTTCCGAGTTTCAGAAGCCGGATAAAAACATTTCAACAGTCAAGCATTTACCTCCTGAGGCAGGAATAAGGGCTCAGATTGCTCATTAAGCAAAGCAGCTACATCCAGAGGGACTGTTTTTGCTATCATACTCTAAAAACTGCCTTGCAGCCTTTTCTCGACATAAATAACACCCTTGAAATGCCTCTAAATAGATTTTAAAAACAGCTTAAAATCTGTGTGGCAGGCAGCAACAGGTTTCCCAGATTCATGAGACCATGTGGTAGGTTTAGATGTGGCAGAGGATGAAGGTCGGATGAGTCAGCTCAGTGTCAGCCACTGCTACACTATGACCGATCGGCTGTAGCAGCAAGAGAGAATGATTTGAAGTGCTTTACACAACATTTACATCTACTGTAACTGTAAATGACATAAGGCAGGACACCAAGAGAAAGCCTTACTTTAGGAAGAGTAACATTGATTCTTACTTTACTTTTAAAATAACATTTCAACAATACTATACAACTTAAGTCATCCAGTAAGGACAAGTGTTGACAAGCCATGACAGAGGATTATTATCCAGAGTTAACACTGTCGTCCCGCATAATGTCCAAAACAACACTTAGGCTAAATTTCAACAGGAAAACAACATTATAAAGGAATTTCTTCTCTCCTACCATTGTTCTACCAACTTGTCGAACTACAGTTCCCACAAATTGATTTTTGAACAAGAAGTGACCATATTTGGACAAGAGGGTGGAGATGGGGGAGCAAGACAGGTGAGGGTGAAACTCGCTAAGCTAATGCTACAGCTAACTGAAGAAAAAAAGACACTGATATTGCTAATGAACTGTTATTAAACATTGCTAATGAACACTGTACATTAAACAGTGATGGTAACTTTGCATAATGTATAAAGACATTAATTAGCATTCTAGCTGACAGACCATTCTAAATAAAATTAGCTATTGCAGCTAAGCTATGCTCACAGACCTATTGTAATGAAGTATCGATAAACTCCAAGAAACATTTACATAACAAAATCCTTTGAAAGTATTTTTTAGTGTAACTTCTTAACCATGAGCTGTCTGTCAGGAAAAAACACTCTTCAATAAATAGAAGGTCTGAAGGATTGACTCAGCAGGCGAGTGAGGTGTCAATCACACCTGTCAGTCAAAGCCCACACGGCAGACATCATAGCCTTCTTCTAGCCCGACTTAGTAATGGAGCAATAATTTACAAAATGACGACAAGTACACTTATTAGAGCCCAAACAAGTGAATGAGACTGTAAGGAGTCCTGGAAAAACAATTACTAGTTTTTCAAGAGAGAAGCCAGGACTTTTGAAACCAGCATCTAGTGACTGTCAGTGGAACACACATCTGCACTGGCGTCAGTTTCATCCATTGTTGTTACCCTTGCTTCTGACTCCAAAAGGGTGTGAGACCTTTTAGTACATGTAGCTATTGGACTCAAGTACTTTCATTGTCTCGATGCAGCGTGTGTCACGACCACTGCTGCTACTGCTATGGACAAGGAGAAAGGACTTACTTACTTCAACATACACCTGTTCCTTTCTCATTACCCAGTGTCTTTGCCTCACATCTCTACCTCTGTGCCTCTGCTTCAACTGTGCTCTCAGTGTAAAGAACTCTCAAAAACAATCACAGCTTTCATTCAACACTACAATGCAGGGGACGTTACGCCTTTGCAATTAGACTTTCATGCTCTGGAATTGTGGAGGTGATATATCAGCTGCAGACTGGCTCAGAAACCACACTCCTGGATCATCGATGTTAATTCTCACTCTTTACCTGCATGTCTGTCTGCTGTTTAATCCTGCTAGTGGTAATCCTCCTGCCTACCTTTACTTCCTCTTCTGTCATTATTGCAACAACGAGAAACTGCTGTTGTGATCAGCCATGCTTGTTAAGATAGCAACAGTTCAATAACATCTACAATATTAAATTCCCCTACTTTATGGCTTAATTCTATAACATTCAAGTGATGTTTCCTGGTGGGGAAGTTACATATTTGATCATCGCAGCAGCTCACTCTTTCTCTGTATCAAACCCCTCAATTCCCCTACTCCTCTCCCCCCTCCATCGCCTTTCTGTCTCCTCTCACCAGAAAATACAGCTCGCTCACAGTTGGGTGACAGAGGCGGGGTGCATATTAAGTCTTCTCGGAAGGTTTCTTAATCCCAGCCAAGCTGAGCCAAGCCGAGCCGAGCCAGGAAAACACGCAGAGGAGATATCAGTGTGACTGTTTTGTTTTTGTTTTTTTTCTTTCTCTCCCCCTGCAGCTTTGCTCGTCATTATCAACACCTCCACTTTGGTGAGGGCTAAGCTCCCCGTGATGAGAGCACACACAGACATAGGAAATAAAGAGTATATATCCCCAGAAAAGCACCCACGTAAACAACCACACACATCAGCAAAATGAGTAAGCATGACTGCACCCAAACATACAGTGAAATGATTCTGCCTTAGTCATTAATATAATATGTAGGGCTGGCTATTGTTGAAAAATGTCTAATGTTGGTGCTGATAACTTGGCTTCAATACCGGTTCCTAAAGGATGATGGATGAATAGGTATTTCCCATTTCATCAAAAGGAAAATTACTATACATTATAGTACAAATGTTTGGTTTAATTTTTCTGCTCCTCTGCATTTTGTTCCCTCAAACTGATTTTACTACATGAAAATGTATAAAAGCCATTATTTTGTGCTGCATACAGGTTCTAAAATTTGGTACAAAGTGATACCTAATGTTACCAGGCATTTTCAATACTCAATAGTATGTGAGCAATTTGGCTGGTGCCATAAAAGTATTGAAGTTCAGAACCCAGCTCTGGTGTTGGGATCTGATCCAAACTCGGTGTCAGGTGCCGAGAGTGACTTCATTCACTCATCAGATATCAGACTTTACAGAACGATCCAGATTCTACAGTCTGAATCTGCTGTAATGTAAAATGAGCCTGAGCTAGTGGCTAACAGGCTAACATGTCCACAGAGCACAAAACTGCTTCTTTCTTGATTGCTGGCATTTAAAGGTTCAATGTGTAAAATGTGGTGCTTGTGTGAAGTTTGCGCTGGAATCGAGTTGTTAATGCTAATGGTAGCTAGAGTTGCACACTGTTGCTTCTGTAGAGGAACAAAAGTGAGGCGCTGAAAAACTCGGGAGCAAGCGTAAGGGATTTCACCAACATTTTAAAAATTCAATCAACGTTAGGCTTATAAAAGAGGAACTGTAGGGCCAAAATGCATGTATGAGATTACATTTGAAGCATTTCCAGTTTCTGTGTTTGTCACCTGGCTAAAACACAACCTTCAACTACGTCAGTTCAAACGTGGCTCAAATGTGGCTCAAATGTAACCTGAACCTCTTAAATGGGTTGCATCCTGGGTTGTTTAGAGGTTAAGTTATTGACGACCGAATTTGCTGCTGTCAGAAGAGCGGACCGAGAATTTCTGCAGTTCACAAGTGTAACAGAGTGAACCATCTTCTCTAGTAAAACCACATCATGCCAGTTTCCAGTGATATGGAATGCATGTAAATTGAATGCATTTTTGCACATTTTTTCACTCTTTTAATGAAGGGTGTGTGGTTATACTACTACTACTACTACTATTTCAACAACTAATGATAATAATAATAATAACAGTAAAGACAAGGGAGTTGTGGCATCACTATCATATTTTTCTTGGCAAATATCCAAATTCAGGTTTCAGAATAGGACTCGAACTGTAAAAAAGTCAAGTGGTGAATCTCTAACGAAATGTAAATGTACCTGAAATGATGATGCTCGTTGCCCAGTTTCTCCAGGTAACTCAACAGAATGAAGCAAGATGTGAATTCTAAATACAGAGTCACAGACACACTCACACCGGCGAGCAGACACTGAGAAAAGTGTGTCTTTGCAAATTGCTTCAGGCATGGTGTACTGTACATGTGTGGGTGTCAGGGAACGCCACGGTTACACCACTTCCTTTGGCACCCCAGCGTGTCTTCTTCCATCGTTCTGCTCTCTTCATCACACTACTTTAGATACCAGGCTTGGCTTTGTGTGTCTATGCGAGTGTGGACTGAATCTTCTGCTGCATTTACTTGGGCTTTGTCTACCCCTGAGGCTATAGAGGATATGACCTATTCTATTTCACTTTATTGTTATAGTTCAAAAAGTGCAGCTCTTGCTCAATGTTGAACTTCACAATGACAGAAATTGTAGTCAATTAACTCCACCTCTGATCTCTGAAGCTCCAACACTTTTAAGAGTGAAAGCGGACATTTTCTGCCTAGTACTGCTGGTTCTTCTGTTGAATACGTTTGAATTTTACTAACTTTTGTAAAATTATTCCAGAGTCATTTTGACTCCATTATGACAACTAAAACAAAACAACCCACAGTATGCTTGTTCAACACAGACCATCATGACTGGTAGCCCCTCCCATGCAAACAGAGTTTCTAAATATCTTCACTTGGAATGAGTTTTCCAAAAGATCCATTTTCAACGACCTAAAATAGCATTTGTTCGTGGACGGAAGGCCAAAACGCATAGACAAAGCTATGTTTTAGGACATACCTGTGTACATGTGGACTAGTAGGCATTATTAACTACCAGTAGCTGCACTTTTTCAAATAAAAAGTCTGAATAAGCTTCTGATCAAGTCTGTTTTGCAGTAACCCTGCAAAGGAAATCCAAAATCCTTCAGTAGAGAGTTTTTCCTGTAAGCTTGCTGACACTCTTAATGTGTTTCTTCTGAGGATTACCAGGTTGGATAATTTTATCAGAAGTGAAGGGAGCCTGGGGGACATTAACTTCTTGTCCGCAGTGTGAATGAATGAGTAGCAGGGATGCTGTGATCACAGGTTTCATCTTGCTATTATCTTTTTATATTTACTATGTACAGTATCTCCCTGTACGCAGAGTAAACAATCTAATACAAAAGGAAATACTTAAGGAAATGTCAGCAAGAAAGTCAAGGACTCTGTGGGATAATGTGAGTCATTCTGAGGACACTTAAGATAAAACAGTTAGCTGCTAGTTATTTTAAATGCAATATGTAATGATTTGTGGTACGACTGCCTAGGTAAACATCGATCAGGAGTGTGGGTTTTTTGGTGCCGTCGGGCTGTAATAAAGAGAGACTAATGGCTGGTTTTATGGAAGTAGTTTCTAGTTAATGACTGCTGGCACTAGACTTAGGACATCCATATATGCTCAAAGATACCGTAGATTTGTGAGGGTGGATTATCTTGTTAATTGCTTTCAAAGAAACACGCATTTAACGTAATGTGGATCTGCAGCTTTGTCCTATTTCTGGCTTTGCCAAACTCTTGCATAACTTTTAACACTGGCAGCAGGTACATTTAAAACTAAGGGTGCTTTCAGGTGTCAAACAGGGCCTGTCTGAAAGCTGTGTAGGAGGAAGAGAGAATGAGAAAAAAGAGAGAGAAGAAGCGAGAAAGAGAGAGAGACTGAGCCAAAATTGGATATCTGATTGCCAGTCTGTATCACGACTACATACTCTGCAGAGTAGGTGAAAATGTGCTCTGTGTTTGACCATTGATCCGGAACTATTGGATGTATTTGAGAGACAAGAGGCAGGAAGATCTAACCTCATTTTGTTGTTTGTATTTCTCGGTGTGTATGATCACAACAACCATGTTTTTCAGAGAGATTCGGTTCATCTTTGTATCTCCTTTCATGTTAACTCTGCTGCAGCACTGGATGGATTTCACATGGACTTTCAAATCCAGTTTAATTCCACTGAACTTGACCAGGATTTCTTGAATGTACCTATTTCTTCAATACCTATTTCATGTCCATACTGGCAAAAAAAATAAATCATATAAGGAAAATCAAAGTCTGTCTTTGGTGATGCTCTTAATGTGAATACAGAACAGGCGTTTGCTGGTGGCTTTTTTTGACAGCTTTACATTTTTCTTCCCACATGACTCTAAATCTTTTATACCCAAAGTTCCTATTTGAGGGTTTTCTTGCACAAGGTGCAGGCTTCCTGATAAATGTACTTTTCTAGAGCCAGGTCTCAGATCTCAATGAACGTGCCTGAAAGTAACATTAACAGAAAATGTTTAACTTATTACTTCAAGAAGTCACAACTTATTACTTCACAAACTCGCAACAGACTAGATGGGTGTGCTCTGATAAATTGTGACTGGGCTGCACAGTTTGCATTAGTGCTTATTGGTTCCATGTTGGTTTCCTTTCGTCATTTTGTTACAGTGCGACAAATTTTTGAAGTAACAACTTCATAATCCAATCACTTTTTAAGACCTGTGTAATCATAAAACACATTTTAAAACATTCAAAAAATCGGATTATTGGATCTTAGACTTTTCAAGTATCCCCAAAAACCTTCACCCACCACTGCAAAGGTCAAAGTTATATTAGACACAGAACAGCCAACTCAGATTGGAAGTGATAAAATACCTTCCTCATGGACAAATTGATCTTGGCAAAAAGCAACCGTGGTTCTCAAATGTAAGTCACATTAAACCTGATACAGGGCACATTGTTATCATCTCCATTTTATGTGAGTGCTTTTCCAAAAATGTCTCAAAGCCCTAAACTTTCGACTTTGCAAACAAATAAAAGGTGTCAGTTTGGTGAGGGATGACAGCCTGATAGGGAGCAGATGTTTTCAGAGGGCATGATGGCTCGTGACTATGAACATGTGATTGCTCTTTTACAGTATTCGCATGTGCATCAGTGTTTGTCCTGAGCATTTAAACTTATTTTTCAATTAAATATATATATATATTCATATATTTGTGTTAAAGTCAGTTAATTTGAGTCCAGAATCACGACTCTTTTTATTAGAAACATTAGATCTAGGGCAGTGGCTTCACTTTCAGCCCTCAATGTCCCACTGGTTAAGATGATATGATAGAAAGTGACGGCATTTAGCCTGAAGACAATGCAGGCCAAAGAACGAACCAACAGCAGCACGAAGAGACTGATATCAACGCTTGAGTAAAAGAAGATCTAGCTGTCCAATGTCTCTATTACACCACTGTATTTCTTACTGTCCAAGCTGCAAATGAAACAGATGGGCTGCCTCCGCTCTTCAACTCTGTGCTCAGACCAATTTACCACGGCGTAGAGAATCAAGTGTAAAATGTTCAATTTCAGTGCAACAGTATTCAGCCTTGTTAACTGCAGAGAAATACAAAAAAAATGTGCCACTAACTACGACAACGAACCATCGTGACTGGGTTGAAATAAATGAAACAAGTCAAGACTACAAATTCTTCTGAAATGGCTTCAAGCAGTGTACCGACTTAGAATAGACAATAATCTTGATTCAATAGCATCTAGCAATGATGGGGACCTCTGAGGCTCAAATGAATACTAATCCTTTTACAAATGGGACTATTTTTAAACAAACTCTTCAGCCAGTCAAACTTGGATCTAAGTTAATCTCTGTGCACATGAAACAGTCTTAACTGTCCAGCCTTATCCACTTTCACCTCACACATTTCTAAACTTTGTACTTTGTGCTCTTTCCTTCCCATCAGTTGTCTCACCTCTCTTTCTTCAGTGGGCAGACGTTGTGGGTGCTCCTTCGCCTCCCACCCGCGGCGGCAAGAGAGTGGCAGGCCGGGCGGGCGCGGCATCAGAGCAGCCGGGCAGCAGGAAGGGCGGCGGTGGCAGTGATCTGCGGTGGCAGCGGCTTTGGCGAAGGTCGACTGGCGCAGGAAGACGTTGAGGAGCTTGAGCAGCAACGGCAGGACCATGGTCCTCAGCGGCAGCTCACCGCGGCGGGGTCAGGGTCAGGGCGGCCCCCTGGGTGTCCGTGACTGCCCACCGTGATCAACCACGCTGAGATTTCCCTATGTAGTACAATGAGGAGGTCACAGTGCAGAGGCAGCCCAGAAGGCGTACAGTGGTACAGAGTCATGCCTGGAGATGCTGTCAGACGTCACATGAAAGATGGGTGATGACTCCATTAATGTGCATCCTGGGTGAAGATCTTCGCTGTTTCTGTTTCTTGTAAGCTTGTGCTCCCTCAGGCTCACAAATAGAAGGCGTCACCGTGCTTCGACAGCCTGTTACACATCCAACTACTCAACAGCTTCGACTCTGATGCAGCTGAAGCACAGTCTGCCTCCTGTGTCTGCTCTGCCTTCTTTGTGCATGGCTCAGATCAGTCCTCAGCTGGCTCACGGCTCCTTATTAAACCTCCACCGATGTCACTTTTTTTTTTTTTTTTAATCTTACAACCTCTCAATGACTTTCTTCGACTGTCCTCTCCCCCTAGCTGAGTGCTGCCTACCTGCTAACTCCTCTGAACCACTGAACAAATCAGCAGAGGACGAGGAGAAAAAAAGAAACGGAAGAAGGCAACAGGAGAATCGCTTTGCATTAGTTGTAGATGGCGTTCAGCTGCTGCTGGTATTACTACTACTACTCTGAAAGGAGAGAGAGCATCAGAGAGAAAGCGAGGGAGAATTACACAGGGAGAGGGAGAGAAAGGGTGCGTATTCTGGTGTTTTGCTCAAAGGAAAAAAAAGAACCCTCTGCACAAAAGAGATGTGATGCTCTCTTGAGGATAATCAGAAAAGAAGGAATAGACAGAGAGAGAGATAGAAACAGTGGGGGGTCCAACGAGGAGGAGGAAGAGAGAGTTAGATGAGCAGAAATAATGCCATACATATGCAAACACAAGCATTGTATCACTGTGACATAGAGTGTCTTGTCTCATCTTATGATCATGTGAATTTGTCCATCTTCCATATACAAATAATAACAAGGAAACCTATGGAATCTAGTGCAAAATCTCTAAAAAGTGTTATTACGTAGCTGAATCAAGCTTTATCAAGTTCACATTTATCATCGGACAGCTGTTCATGTAGCGGTGTCAGTTCGTTGTGTATACTGGAAGTGGCAGAGACCGTACCTGTATTTCCATAATGTATGTCGATGTGCCTCTTGTAAGTATTGCATTATGTTTAAAACGTAATAACTCAGCTACGGTTTGACAGAATGGCGCAAAATGTGGCAGAAATGTTCAGCTGGACTCAAGGATGAACTAAAAAGAGTTTGGTGGCCAAAGGTCAAAGGTCATGGCTGCTGTCACCTCATGCCTGTCCATTCTCATGAACGCGATATCTCCGGAACGCTTTGAGGGATTTTTTTCTAATTTGCGACAAATGTTCACTTTGACTCAAGGATGAACTGATTAGATTTGTGTAACCTCACAGAACACATTCAAGTAAGTCAGAGAAGTAGATTGTGATGCAAGGATAGTGAATGCACCTGACTGAACTGACAGTTTGTGTTAATAAGTTATTCAATGATAAGGAAATGGGTGACTGACAGGTGTAATGACCAATTGCTGGAAAAAAGCAAAAAAGGAGGAAGAGTACATTATTACAGGGAGTGATCTTTTGCAACATAATTATTCTCTTGTAAAAATAAAATCAGGCCTTCGGGGTCTTACATAGATAACCAATTTTCCATTTCAAAACAAAATGTTCAGGTTCATGATTAACAACTTACTTTTTCCATTTTATAAGGATCCAGATATTCAAACACACAGAATAGATGTCACTAAAATTCACGAAACTAGATTTGCAACCAGACAAAAGGCTAAATGTGGTCAGTGAGGCACCCTCAGTGCTTCACCATCAGCTGGCTCTTATCTCCAGTCTTTCATTTGAATAACCCTGCTGACATATAGTACACAGCCAGCGACAGCTCCAGAGTTCCAGGCAGAATGAGGGGGTCTTGCCTGCTGCTACACTGGGCTGTTTATTGGGGCAGAAAAGGCAGCCAGTATTAATGCATTATCCCCCAGCTCAGTGGCTCTGCCTCGGCAACCAGGCTGTACAGTACCGCCTCCGACGGTACACAGGGAGCAGGAAGCAGACACACTGCCCGGTACAATAGCACTGTAATGGAGGAGAGCGAGAATTCTGAGATTTCTAGTCAACGCTGTAGATATGGACAGCGGCTGAGTGTCTGATTGTGTTGTGTGTGGAGTATGGTGGGGTGTTGCTTCTAGGGAATTTCTCATCCGCTAGTAATCACTGTGACAGTTACCCATACTGCCCTCTGTCCTTAAGTGTATATGTGTTTGCAATGTACAGCTAGAGGTGAAGAGAGTACTGAATTAGGGTTAGGGTTACGGACTGTGCTGGGGTGAAAATTGCACCGGGAATTAGGGTAAGAGTAAAGTCAAATAAAATGACTTGTATAAAAATCCAGTCAAACAAAAGAAGGGTTAGCTCTAGGGTAGTAACATATATATAATTTACCTAGGCTTAGAGTTAGTTCCTTAGTTTTTTCATATATTTTGTGATTTTAAAATCTTGATCCCCATCATTTACGTCTGAGATAAAATAAACTGTCTCTGGTATGGAATTAGCTTAAACTTATGTAAGCAAGCACAGGAAGCTAATATTTGCTTACACAAACACAAAAGATTAATGACTGGCTGCCAATACCCTGTGAACCAACATCAGCAAAGTTACTGACTGTTACCACAGATACATTACACATACATAACACCCTTGTGCAGATTGGATGCAGAGATTTCGTTAGCAGCTGTCACTGCACTTTTGGACAAACAAAGCTTACACTGCATAATTAAACTGTCACCTTTCTTGGACTTTGAATTGGACTGATCACTTGAAGGTGGACGAAGATTTTCTTCATGTTCACCTTCAGCCTCGGCTGAACGTGATTGGGATCCAGATTCATTTGATATTGATTGTCCATTTTTTTTAAATCTTAGTGTAGAAGATCACATCCTGAAGTTCATGGAGACTTTATTTAAAACTTAATCTCAAAATTAATATAGTTAAAGGATCAATGTGTAAGATTTAGGGTGATCGAATGGAATATAATAGTCATAATTCTGTTTTAATTCATGTATAATCACTTGAAAATAAGAAGCTGTTATATTTACAAAGGGAGCAGGACACCATGTTGTTCTGCAACATTTCTACACTAGCTTAGAATAAACTTGTTCTTTTTTCTGTTTTAGAGTGAGGG
>JAPQRN010000014.1:6353732-6364951 GCA_037367275.1 Coranthus polyacanthus
GAGCGGGTCACTGTAATAGTTTTTGAACTACTATACTGTTATTATCCTTCTGACTGGTTCCAATAGTACCAATAGCTTCCCAGTGGACCAGCAGTCCAGTTAGCCAACTCACCGGTTGCTGGTTTATAGTACGACTGCAAAATTGGTTCTCTCTTTGGTTGTGGGAATTATTTAGATACAAGTCGCCTTTTCTGTTTGAACTGAGAAAAAAATGAAAACAGTTTCATGGGTCGGTTTCATCTGAATTGAGACCATCTATTTTTATTCAGATTCGGTTGTTTGGTTTGGGGAAGCTTCACTTATGATCAAACTGAAAAGAAAGAAAGTCTGTTTGTCAAGAAAGTGTCCTCAGACAGCGTTCTACACCACCATTATCAAATGAAGGAATACCCTTTGGAGGAATGGTCTCTATATCTCCAGGAGAGTTTACAGACTTGTAGAGTATTGAAGCCACCCTGGAGGCACGTGGTGGACCAACACCTTACTGAGACACTTGAAGTTGTTTTTTCCTGTAATTTGTCACCTGTTTGTAGCTGGCCCACTAGTTGTTTCACAGTCTGGCTGTGATGCTTTCTTGGCCTGCTCTCTGCTCGTGATTTCGGGGGTAAATAATGCGCGAGGGTTTCTGGGCCAGAGATTCACACACACACACACACACACACACAAACACACCACATGGCTGCATGACGCAATTTTACATTCCTTAATACAGTGGATAAGCACACAATACTGCCCAACAACAGGGAAACATACAGAGTTCAACCAGGAGAGGAGAGGAAAAAAACGAATTTGAGGAATGCTTGAGCACTGCTGGTTCTTTACATATGGGGGATATGTTGCCTAGATACAGCGGAAAGATACTCCCATCTAAATTTAAACCCGGATAAGAAGAGAGAGACGCTGGTAAAGAGCGAGAAGAAAGAGTCAAGAGAGGACAATAGAGAGGTACAAAATGATGAAAGGAGAGGCGAGGTGTGATGAAAGAGGTGAGCAGAGGACGGTTAAGTACATACACTACGTGGATAGAACACTGGCTAAAGCAAGAAAGGAAAGTAAAAAAAGAGAGAAAGGAAAAAGTCTGAGGGTTAAGAAGTAAACCTCTTACAGCTAAGCTCCTCATCACACGTGTTACCATCAGTGCCAGCAGAAGTATGGAAAAAAAAAATCCTTTTTTGTATGCATATGTGTGCTTGTATGTGTGTAATACTCTTATATCATTTCTTTGGATTCCGGTTTACATGGGTTGTAGCAACTTACGGACAGATGGACGGACATATAAGCAGGAAATGTTTCTACTCACACACAAACATTACTGTCAAGATAACACACACAAACACTTTTACCCTGGGGCTGGATGTTTGTTAGTGCACAGCAACAAATCAATGGCAGCACTGATAAATGGCTGTGGTTTCTAAACGAAGCATTGCAAGATACTGTTAGATGTTTGACTGAGCTGTGCTGGGTTGTTTCTATCCGGGAGCCAGCAGCTCCCCTTCCTGGCCATAAAATCACAGCACAGTGTGGAGCTGCACCACTGGGACAACTCAGGCAGCTGATGACGGTTCTTCTCTCCTTCTCTCTATCGCTGTCTCATTGCCGTCACTCATTTACTCTACGTGCCTATTTGTATTCAGGAAGGCCCATTTTGTTTGCTGTTCTACATGCTCTCATCGACCTCCCTCTGCTTGAGACACTGAACAAATGGCCACTTTGTGAGCAGGGGGCTGGCTCAGAGGAGGGGGTATAAACCCTCTAAATGGCTTGTTCTACCATGACGGGTCGTGCTCAGTAAATGACAGAGGACATAAATGTTCTCTTGGCAAGATGTCCCCCTGGCGTCTACATGAAGTAATTGTGAACCTTCTCGTTCAAAAGGTCGATTTTAGGAGCATCACTTGAGTTATCAGACTAATGGAACAGCACTTAAGATAGATTCCTCTAAGGGAAATAGCAAGGAGGTTGATGAAGGCTTGTTAAAATGACTAATGAAATGGGGACATTGTTCAAAAAGCTTGGAGCATTTCCCAGCATGCAATGGGTGGACTGCAGGGAGAGACGCCCTGAACAAGCTGCCAATCCATCACAGACAGAAAACTTTTCCAATACTTCTGATAGGATTGGAAGTTTAAAAAGGACCAGAAGGTTTTCTAGAAGGAATTCTATAAAATCTTTTATGTTTGGGATGGAGACAGAGAGTCAAGGTAATATCCACGCTTTGCTGTTTTGAAAATGAGATTACAGTGCAGTGACATGAATCATTTAAAGTGATACTAAACCCTAAAATGTGTTTTCGAGCTAGAAAAATCTTCTGCAGAATGGCTCATTTTGTTGGCGAACCCTGGAAGGTGAAAGAGCACTTCAGGGCTTCAGTTCTTCATGGGAAAGGCCTGAATGACGGCAGGAAAAAGAGGAGAAAATACTTCAAACTTAAAAGGATATTCATTTTTAGGTGGGCCTTTCTTAGGTGGTAAAATTAGTACAAAAACTCAAGTTAACCCTTCCCGATCTGCATAGGTGTCTTGTGATTCTCTGTCGTACGGATGTCCCTGAACTACTCCTGTCACACATCCACACCTGCACTGATCACTCCCCGTCTCTCCTTTTTCCAACTTTGCAGCAGATTTCAGGATCATGCAGTGGGTGGAGTCAGGGGGTTTAGTATCACTTTAATATCAGGTGTTTTTAAATTTTAGACACAAATTGCAGGACTCCATGTGTCCACATTTTACAACCATTGTACATGCCATTGTATGTTTTTGCAAATGTAGAATTTCAACATAATTTGTTATTGGAAGTAAAAGTAAAAGTCATTTTTTAATCACATTTTTTGCATTTTTCCAGTATTAAACCATAATATATTTCCCTAACCTTATTCAATTGCCGCCACTGCCTAAACCTAACCATAAAAAGTTAAATAATGCTTAATGTTGGATTATGGGTGTTGTCAGATATCAACGAAAAACATCAACTTGTCTCTTGGATCATCATCTGCAGCATTAAATGCCTTCAAACCCTCAAATTCCTCTCATCCTCCTACATACCTCTTTAAAATATCAATGTTGTTCTTTCAGAAAGGGAAGGGCTACACTAGATGATTGTACAACGTCCTACAGCACATGCAGCAGTCTGTAACGTCAGGGGGTGTTTTACAGAACTATAAGACCAAAATACTGAGGCAGAAAGGACTGTGTGATAAAACAGTGAAGCAGTCAAAGAGTTAATGCTTGACACCCAGGAAGTACAGCAGTTTCATGACAGATCCTTATCATCTTGTGTGTTTCGTAGTTTGGCAAAACTAAATATTGCAATCTCTTCTAAACATACTCTGTTTATGCTGAATGAGTGATATATATATATTGTGAGTAGTCCTTACTTTTAAAGGAAATATAAGACACATACAAACGTAGCTACTCACATACTAAGTCCAGTAAGCTTTGATTAGGATGAGAAAAAGATCATGATTTGGTTGAAATATCACTAAATACAATGTTACTCAGTTTTTTATTATATTGTTTCAGACTTTTTCTGTATTAAACCAAACCTTGATATCTTTTCCTAACTACCCTCCAAGTGCATAAACCTAACCATAAAAATCCTTAAATTAAAATGACAAATGAACATAATATCTGACAGGCATGGTTGATAACGCGGACAACTAGACATGCCTAGAAGTATCTAGAAATGTTAACATGAAACACATTTTTGATTCACTATCACTGAGTTATATACGTCCATGTTTTTTTCTGTCACGTGGTTGTCAAAAAGAGAACGTCTAGCACTAGAACTACAGACACCTTTAAGCTATTGTAAATATGAATCTCCTTATTCGATATCACCAGTGCTTTAAGTAGGTAAGTGGCCAGAGACTACAGAACATCAATGAGGTCCTGGAGCCTTTCTGATTGTCCCCTCTTGTGGATTTAACGCATGTGAATAAGAACCAAGTCCATCGCTTAGTGATAACAAAAAACACCTATCAGGGAGCAGGAGTCCATTTATATCATTTGAAGTTGGGAGCTCAACGGAGGAATAGTGAACATGAAATCCTCAAGTGTCGTAGTGTAAAGGAAATTGCCTTGACACATTTCAATGAAAAAAACAGTTAAGGATGGTGCTATTTACAGCTTCAGGGAAAACCATTTGTCTTTCTTCTGGATGGCCTGCAGCACCTGCCGGATGGTAGTGAAGGTGTAAATTGTATCACAGGGTTTTTTTTCTCACTGGTTTTATGGTACTGGATTATTTTGTCTAGCCTGTGGAGTGTGCAGAGGGGCAATGTAACAGACTATAACTTTTAATGTTTTTCCTGATTCCTGCATCTTATTTTATTTACATCTGCAACAAACCAGGAGTATATTAAAGGACGTGAACTTAGACCAGGGCTTCCCAACCCCCGGGTCCCGGACCGGTACTGGGCCATGGGCGGGGCTGAACCAAACCGGGCCTGCTGCATTGTGTTGTGCCCAAAGAGGCTCAGGGCTTGAACTGATGGTGAGTTGGTATTGATTTTCATTTGTTTTGTACAGCGTTTTATGGTTGAAATTTGCTTTTAAAACAACATGACATTAATAGGAGGTCTGTGGCACACCCCCAGTCTGCCAGAAATACAGTATGACCCGTATGGCCTGGTCCGTGCTTTAAAAGAGGTTGGGAACCCCTGCTTTAGACCACACACGTCATGACTCACTCAGTCACAAGGGCAACCTTTAACAGTCATTATTAATATAATGTCACCTATTATGAAACCTCCTAGGGTCATGTCACTGTCAGGGCAACACATTACGCTGATGGACGAACTGTGCTGCACCTGGATCAGATCGTCCATCACAGTGTTCTTATATACTTAAAGAGGTATCTGAAGGTCGGATGACAGCTGCAGGCTTTAATCTTAAAGCCAATGTTTTCAAAAACACTTAAGTCTATCCTCTTATTTTGGACCTCCTGCCACAGTTTGACCTCAGTCATCTATCTGATATTAAACTTTGATTAAAATTAATGCATGGCTGGATTTAGAGAAAGCTGGCATTTAAGATTGGAATCGAAAACTTCAAACAACTTTGGGGAGCTTGTTATAATACTGAGGACATTTTGGCTGTAATGTATCTGTAGGGAAAGCAGAGGGTGAGAGGACAATTAAAGTCTCAAAATGTCACAGGTCTGCAGTGACATGAGGTGGGTTTTTTGTAAGTGACTGAGACCAAAAAATGTTGTTTTTATTTTCCAAATTCTCTGTTCCTGTTCTAACTGGGATGTCATGACCAATAATAATTAAAGACTTCGAACCAAGGATATTTGATATATAAGGATATTTTAAACAAGTTCTTGATCTTAATCAAAATTAGTGTCATGTCGATTAAAGATACGTGCACACATGAACACACCCGCAGCTCTAATTTTTTCAACTTATATGCATCTTGTTTTCTCTCTTAATGTGACAGTATGACACTTGTAGGAGATGTTCAAGGTGGCTGTGCAGTGTACATGTTGGGCGGTATTACATTAACATGCAAATTGTGCAAATAAAATAATATATAATATGATTTCTCTTCTCTGTGATTCCCAAGAGCATTCAGATGTATGTCACAATGCAAGAGATGCCATGAGCACTAATATTAAAAGCAATTCTGTCAAGATTAGTCCTGGCCCGGATACCTGAAGAACCAATCACCACTCACTGGAGCGAATCAAAAGTGGACCATAGATGTGATGTATGATGGTAGTTTTCTGATCAGGACTTTATAGATTTAAACACAGCAGTGGTTATTGCGTCTCTCAGTCAGGGAAAACCAACCAACCTTATCATAAAGCATACAGCAGTGAGTATTATAGGAACCCCGGGTTATAAAGATAAGGGCTGCAGTAAACAAAATCTAAGGCCTAAGTGTGGAGGTAACAGCAATTTTCTCAAGTTGATTCAATAAGCCTCATAGCTACAAATCAAAATTAAATTGGTTTTATTTCTGTATAAAATGCTAATCTTTTGCCGTACTTTGCCAACAAGGGTCCTGATTAAATGTAAATTTGAACCAGATGCCAACGTACGTGTATTCTGTCAATATTTGAACACACTGACAGTAGAGATATGCATATCATAGTAGTTTATGTTTTTGGATCTTGAGAAAACCATGAATTTCATTTTATATACATGACGTATCAGTTTAAGATTAGTAAGAGCATGTTGCGCTGAACTCTTGATGGTTAGATGAACACCATCGGCAATAAGGTACAGTATTGTCTGCATCATGATGAATTTAGCAACCATGCAGGCGAGGGATAATTTCACTTATTTAAATGGTTAACAGGACTAGGACTGGAACAACATGTATGTTCATTAAATAAATATGTCAATTTGTGTCACACTGTTTATATTCATGCCCAATTATGCTGCTCCTGAGCATGTAGGAGAGAAGTGTGGGAGACCTTATAAAATGATGCTCTGCATGCTTTTTAAAACTGAAATGCCCTTCCACAAGAACTCAACAAAGACCCCACAGAGTAGATGATAAAGGTTTGTATGGCAACACTGCTATCCAGTACATTTGCACGTTTTTTTCATGTATCTAGTCCTATAAAACTGAAGACCGTAGATTTCCATTAATATTAAGCTGCAAGTTGGTGTGAGCAGTCATTAAAGTAAATCCTACCCAACATTATCTAAGGGTAATTAATAGCAGAATGCAAAAAACATTCCTAATTAGGCCTACGCTGCATAAATCTTTTGACTGATGCCTTTTAATTCTTGGTATGTGATTTTTTTTTATGTCAGGGAATTTCTGGAAAATGCTGGAATGAAAGGAATGAATTTAGTGGTAGAAGTTATGATTTTTTTTTTACATTAGCCGACCCTTTGCCATTAGTGTGATCTGTTGTAGAGTTGCATAACAATTGTCTCACAATGACTTCATCAAAATTTGTCGGTCTGAGCCGCTCTTTGTAGGAAACATGCAGCCGCCAAGACACTTTGAGACAAAGTGATGCATCAAATATTAAATGCTACATATTAGACATGTCTAAAATGCTGAATTCAGTTAAGTCAGAGGGGTTGGGGAGTAGCCTCCGAGCAATCTCTCTCTCTCACACACAGACACACACACAAAGACAGAAAACTGAAAAACCATGATTCATTGAAATTCACATTCACATTCTATGGCCTGGGAGAAAACTGGGCATCTTTTATCAAAGGCAAGAAGAACACTCACGACACATAATTCACGTCAGGTCTGCTCGCACATTATTCTGATGAATTGCCTAAATAAGAAGCAAAAGAACATTGCAAGAGTCTATATGTGTGTGTTCAGTCATAAATATTCCCAGCTGGAAAAAAAGCAACTGGAGGGTACTGTTGAGAGGGTAGCGCTGTTGAAGCGTCAGTCAGGAATGCACAATTTGTTGCAGGATGACACATATCTTCTGTTAGGCGTTTTAAGCACGTGGGCGGATAGCTTTTTAGTGGAGTGTTTGTTCCTGGCCATTGCACTGTGTCCCGTTATGTGATGTAACCACGAGTTGATAACTTAGCGAAAACACAAAAGTGGATGAGCAGCGTTCGGCTCAGCTGCCTCCTGTCTTCAGATCATACAAGACGTGCCTTCTTTCCTTAAAAATGTACACAGTGTTCTGAAGTGAAATTGAAGCTTAGACACAGGGATGGGAACAAAACCTTCATGCATCTAAACAAACCATTATTCACTTTTCCAGCTGTAAGTCAAGTTTTATGGGATTCACCTTATGAATAAAGTACTGTCAATGACTACAAGTACACACACTCTTTACTCAAGTAGAAGTACAGATTCAACTTATTTACTGCAGTAAAAGTGAAAAAGTACAAGTACAGATATTTGTGTTAAAGTGTAGGAAGCATATGTAAAAAAATGTCAGTAAAATAAATACTCACGTAAAACTGCGTACAAAGTAATTGTACAGATTACTTTGCAGTTCTGCTTGTGTAACAATTGTACCAAAAGTAACAACCCTGACTCATAATATCGATGCTTGGTGCCTCTAATATCATCCTGCAGGGCACCCTGTAGTGATGGATAGTCCGACCCCCCTTTGAGCCATTTGTCGCTTTGATGAATGGGCGTGGGACAACTGGCAGCCTCAACATCAAATTGGAGTCCTGTCGCCTGGGGTGATGAACGGCTGCAATGTCGGGGCTCCTTTGTAGCGGGAGACCTTGGCCAACAACCTTCCACAGAGGTGCAGAAACTCTTAATCTTGAGTCTCTAAGCCGGAACCCCCAAGTTCATCGTAGAGGAATGTCCACATCTCAGGAGAGACTCCCCTGAAGTCATGGCAGGTTAAAAACATGAAGAGAACTCCAGTAACAAGGAATCAGGGACGGGCCTTTCAAGCACAAACACGATCTGATAGTCACTGGGAACTATTTCTCAAATATCAGGGGGTCAATACCATGTGTTTGTCAGACAACGCTGCAGTTATCGAACAAACATTTATTACTACAATGCAGCACAGAACACAAAAGTTATATTCAGAAACAGAGTAGTTCATACAAGTGTGTTAAGTTTTAATGTATGCTGTAAAATGTTCCAGGTAGATGCAGCTGAGAAACTAAAAGCAGTCTCCCAGTGTTTTGGACCAGTGATGTATGGTGGCATGTTGCTGTTCAAGGCTTTATAAATGCATTTTTTTGTAAATTTGGGTCCTAGGAAGACACCAAATGTATCCTTTGGTTCAAAAACATTAGTATTAACTGCTCTGTATTGACCCACCAAAATTTGTCACTGGATCGACAACTGCTACCAGGCGTCGATAAAAACAAGGGAACATCTATAGTTAAGATAGGACAGAAACTGTAATGTCATGACTATTTGAAATGTTGAAAATCATGACCCATCTGTACAAGGAACACTAAGGTTTTGGGAATCTGCACCAGGATTCCACTTTAATTACATGTGGTTGTAGCCCTCCATGGATTACTGCTGACTTGTTATATCCACTAGACTAAAGAAGATCTACCCTTAGCTCACATACAGAGAGCGCCTGAAGCACAAAACCAGCATTGTTCAGATAACTGGGAAGAGCTGCAGCTTGGCTCATGCTGGAGCAAACTGCTGACTACGAGATGATGCAACAATAGAAGTAGAAGGGGTTGAATTCTGCAGAGAGCTGAAACACCAGTACAATTCTCTAAAACACAGAGCTCATTAAAAACTCAGCAAACTAGGCAGCATCTAACTTTTTTACGTAACAGGTATCAAAACAAGAGGAATGACAACGGACTGTCAAGCAAATGGTTTGAGTTTAGAGGTGCAGTGAAACACTAATTGGGTCTGTGTGGCTCTCCTTTGGGAAGGCTTTGGTCTGTGTGTGTGTGTGTGTGTGTAGGAGTGTGTGAAGCACAGATACTGAGTGCATACAGATGGCTTGGCGCACAGGAGTAAGACTTCACAATCCTGGCGATAACTCGCTCTCTCACTCACACACCTGGTGCTGACCCTTTAGGGATAGCATAAAGATGAGGGAAAAGGGAGTAGGACCACAATGCAATGCCAGACTATGGCAGACCACCTTGGAATGAATCAGGCTGCAGCGACAGAGGAAGTAGATCATTTCTCTCTCTTTGTCATCTCTGTCACCAATGTTGCCAGGGAGGGAAAAAAAAGATGGAGAGATGCAGAGAGAGGAGAGCATCATCTCCACAAAGGAGCTACGTCAGTCAGGCTGACGGAGACTGAGAGACACAGAGGTAGGGACAGACAGAGACGGAAATAATATGTACACCATGCTCAGCATTTATACCAGTGGGCAGCAATGGCTTGAAAGTGAAGCTAATGTACAAGTATCCTAAAGTGTAATACCACTAACGGCCACTAGATGCTGGCTCCCATAGACTCACATTGAACTTCTCTCTAAAAATACTCCATTTTAGTCAACACATTTTTTTCAGGAGTCATTCTGGTCTCATTTGCTTTACTTGGACCCTCTAATAAATGTTCTGGTGGACTGTCTTTAAATTATTCCTCCACTAATAAGATTTTAGGGATTTGATGTCTGCCGTGTCAGGCTTTGACTGACAGCTTGTTCGCCTGAGCTGGACTCTCAGAGCTTCTGTTTTACTGAATAAAGTGTATTTTTCTACACTAAAAACACTAAAAATAAACATAGCGTTATGTGTTTACTACAAATGTAATCTGTGCCTTCATTTTGTTATAAGGGAATGTAATTTGTCATTGAATGATTGGCACAATATAACCAAATACAGAAATGTGCTGCAAAAACCCACAACAAAACCAAATTCACAAACCCACAACACAACCAGACAGACACAGGCAGTGCATTATCTTTAAAGCCATAAAACATCCCATAAAACACCAGTCTTAAACTTATGACAAACTACAGTTTCTACTCACGAGTTAAAAATAGCATCACATCATGGCATCAGCCCTGCCTACGTGCTCAATGTCTTTATACAGATCACAATATGGGCAGGTTTTTACATAATGAGAACACATAATTAATGGCAGGTGTACAGTAAATGCACGGAACATGTCATTATCTAGATTTCTATTTCCTGGCTGTGCTCTAAGGCCAGGTGTAAATGTGGTATAGGAGAGAGAGAGGATGAGAAAGAATGAGAAATGAGGTGTGAAAAGAAATGGGAGGAAGTGCCAGCTCACTCTCTCCCTGTCTTCACGGCATAATGACAGAGGAGGAGTCGTGACTGGTGTGTAATTATTATTAAAACATTCCCATTCCCAGTTTGTAGTGCGACAAAAAAGAAAAAAAAAAATGTTTGACAAGTTACAAGAGTCAATTACAGCAAGTAACACACATGCCACTCGTACAGTGGCATGTGTGGAAGTGAGAGAGAGAGAGAGAGAGAGAGAGAGAGAGAGAGAGAGACGGCGAGAGCTGCCAAGGACAAGTTGTCATCATCAGTGCAATGTGGGAGTCAGACCGACTATTGATTGGATCCTCAGGGAGGGTCTCGGCTGCTTTCGATGAGTGGAAGTGTTTCTGTGTGTGGGCTTTTTTTTTCTTTTTGGTGTGTAGGTGTGAGGGAGGAAGCAGCGAAGAGAAGGATATGAGAGAGAATAGTGAGAGTATTCTGTTTGTGTGTCTGTCGTCTGCATGTGCACACAGAGCAGTACGTGAGGCTGAGTGAATGGATTGGATGTCCGCATGCAAAGTGCCGGTTGCAGCTTGTGCTTTTAGTGCCTTTAACTGTTCCTATCAGCACCTACTACCTCCCGTGG
>JAPQRN010000014.1:6387605-6402089 GCA_037367275.1 Coranthus polyacanthus
GTATTTTGAAGTATCACCTTCGAAAAAGGTTGATGCAAATAAGAAAATTCCGAAAAAACACGTTCTCAGTTTTGCAAAAAAAAAAACAAAACCAAAAACCTTTTTGCTTTCTAGACGTGATTTTTGTATTTTTTTGAAAACTAGTTAATACTAAACACTTCTTTCGAATAAGTTCTGACGTAAACATTTAACTGACATGTCTGATCAGCGGTTTCCCCGACATCTTCCTGGATTTTCCCATAAATGTGAAAACATGGCTGGTAGTAGCAACAGGTTGTGTGTATAATGTTATCTGTTTGAAAGAATGATAGTTTCAGTGTTTTGAGTTGCAAGTGTTGTTTCATGTAAGGAAGGTTTGCATTTGTATGGACGTTCCAAATAAAAGAAGAAAAGAATCTAATGTGATGAAGTACTGCATGGGTATTTTAAACATGTCATGGTTGAAATTACCCTATTGTGATAAATTCTGTTGCTGTGATATAATATTACATGCAAGATTTTGGCTATATCACCCACCCCTATTGAATAATAATGTATGTAAAGCTTTTTCACATTCCATTTGATACGATCATCCAAGTGCAGCAATTAATGATTATGATAAGTTGGGCCTGAAGCAAGACAAACGTTCTTTTGAACACCATTTGCTATCCAAAATTCCTAACTCATCTTAGTGTGCTTACTGCTCTGGCAACTGGGTGTACATTACTTTTGGCAAATGAGTCCTGGCTTCAGAAGAAACAATCTTGTGCTGGGCATTTGGTTGAGCCTGAGTTCTCTGCCAGAGGCCAGGCGATGTTAGAGTGTGCATAAAGAAGCAAATCTCTCCCTCTCTCTGTCTTTGTGTCTCTCTGGCAGTCGTCAGCGGGCAGTTGTTACCACTACGCTACCATTCCCCTGCACAATGGAGCAGGCAGCCATATTTAATTAGCTCTGGGGGTTGATTTACACAAACACAAAGGACACATCAGTTACTGTCTTGTTGGCTTGTCAATGGCCCCCTGGGTGGAGGCTGCGAAGGAGACCATGACAAATGATGTGTGAATACTACTGCAATGACAACCATCAGACAGGTGTGTGTGTGTGTGGACTGGTGGAGGCTATGTGTCATCACAGTATGCTCATGTGTGTACACATGTCAAGGGATGAAAATGACAGGTGTGTGCATGTGTGTGTTCAGTGGGACAGGTGCACCAACACCTGGTGCACATGAATCATGCTGTGTGACCCACACCACGCTACCGATCACCGAAAACCAATGGAGCACACGTTCTCCATAATGCACTGTACAGTCAAGCACGTGCATCATCAGTATTATGATTATACTCCATCACTTACTGCTTACTTATGGATAAACATCTGCTCTGTTAGTGGTGAATTAAAGAAATCACCAACTTCTAAGAGAGCTGCAATCTGTTTAAAAGGTCTATATTGATTCTGATGTTTGTATCTGATTACATTTTGGCTCTCTGAAGTAAAATCCACTACGTTCCAGTAAACTCTACTAATTACTACACTGATTGGATTTCAAACAAATGTCTTGGAAGGACCTTGTGAGGTTAAACCTGTTGGAGGGAGGACTGCCCGGCTTAATTGACTGTGTAAAGAAAATGACTTTAACTAGAATTTATTGTGAGTGTCATCAGAGTTTTATGGCACAATTTTCTTTATAGTGTCAGAAGGCGCAACTTGTAACGATTAAATGGGAATCTTGTCCTCAAATAACTTCGGACCTCCTTAAATTAGATTTTATCAACGATAGATGAAGGCCTGGGGCCGACTCTGCAATAGATGGATGTTTTTGGATGGCTTTCTTTATTAAGTTTTCATCTATCAATGACATACATTAGTGGAGTTGGTTGTGACAAAGCCCCATATGCTCAGCATTATAGAAGCAGCATTGGAGTGGAAGAACTGCAAAACATTCTCAGACCTGAGCAAGAAAAGAGACCTGGTTTAGTCTGTTTGGACAGGATATTTCTGTATGATGTGTCATTTAAATATGTTTAGGGTTGGGTAAGGAGCTCAGTACTTTTAAAGGTACTGATGAATTGGGAAGGGTTTCATTTCACACAGCAGGGTCCAAAAATAGGGTTAGTTGTTTATACCACAATTACCATGGAAAACACTATAACGGCAGCAGGGACTTCATGGTGCATTCAGGTGCACTTCCTAAACTCAGAAATCTACACTTGAATCGTCATGGTTGTTTAAAATGTGTTTATATTTCTTTCTTATCTGACCCTGTTTAAATACATTCTTTCGTTCCTTTGAGTCAGTCCTTGTTCTTTCACTACAGCATTTTTAATCATTAAATGCTAAGATCATAATCATATCCCATTCATTTCTACATAGGAAGATTTTAAAAGTTCTATTAAAAAAATTATCAACTTGTTTTCAGCAAACTCCACAATATTGTTGTACATCTGTGATCATTTTCAAGTGCTGCAGCATTTATTTAATAGTTACAATAATAAAATCATACCCAAAATGCATACATTTATGCAAAATATGCTTGTGTCCCCACGGCCCATGGAAACATTTAAAAAATATTACATTATTACTCTTATTATTGGTTCAAATGTGAACGTTCCCCAACCTGAACTATGTGTTAAAAGTCAAAAGTGAGTGTGGCCATAGTGGAAGGCGGGGGGGTTGTAAAGCTTGTCAGAGGCCCCTCCTGGCTGCTTTCAACTACCTCTCTGATGTCTGTCCAAGAACTCTTTTACACGTCTTTATAGTCTTCTATGCAATCACACCAGTGGTTGGGCAGTCTTTCCTTGAAGGCATTCATGGTGTTGGAAATGGTTGCACGCATGAAAAGTGACAGAAATTAGTTGTGAAAAATGATGAAAGACAGCTTGAGATTGAAGTCAGATAGATAGAATAACCATAACTAATTTCACACCTCTGCACACCTAGCCAGCGGCGGCATACAGTACACATGCTTGTCAGGTTGTCAAAATGTTTTACAAAAGTTATCCAACACAGCCAACAAATTCTGTTAGACAATACAACAAGAACTTGACATCTGACCTCTCTGTTTGAATGTGAACACTGAGCCAGATTTTTGTCTGAAAAAAGGCTGTATTTAATGATGTGTCCTTGTGCTTTGGATCTCTTAACAAGCATTTCTGAAAAGTTAAACTTTCAGTTTGCAAAATTTTTGAAAAAAATGCATGTCGTCATCTTAGAGTGAATGTGTTCCAAAGAAGCTGCACCTAATGGAGAGTAAATGCTCCAAAAAGTTGTCAACCTAGAGGGTGATTATACTAGACAGACTGTTGAAAGCATGAAAAGAAAAAGCTATTACAGCTATTATACTGTGTTTAACAGTGCAGTAAAATCTCACAAATAGGACATTAAATAAAAGCTAGTTTTGAAAATGTGTGGCCTTGTGTATCCTGTTGAGTAAGTTGAGAAATTTTGCATTAAGTAAAACAAACAGTGCAAAAGATAGAAGCAATAATCAGATTTATACTGTGGTTCCTTCATATGAGGTGGTTTGAGGATATTCTTGGCTTTTTGTTTGTCCAAAGCACACACACACACACACACACACTCATACCAGGTGAGAGAAAAAACGGAACAGCGCTCATTTCCTTACACCACCCTCTCACAACGATCTCCAGTAACAAATTACACCATTACTTCTCCTCTTCGGGGCCCATGTCGGTGTCCCACTTAATGTTCGCGTACTGCTGAGGCAGGCAGCGTTGCCGCCCACCCCTCGCTTTTCCCCCTCATTTCCTCCCATCCCCCTCAGCGGGGGGTGGCGGTGGGGACGGTGGACAGCTCCAGGTAGAAGGGTGGAAAGGAGAACGGACCCCGGGCTCATGCATCTTCCGAGGCATCCCGCAAATATGACGCCCGCAGATCCTGCCTCGCGTGGGTGAGCGTGTCTTATAAAGAGTCAGCATATGTATGTGTGTGTGAGTGTGTATGACCATGTGTGTGTATGACTTTGTGTCCACAGAGGCCTCCAACTGCGGGCCAGGTGCTACTAATGCTCAATATGACGTACGACATTGTGACATCAGTGCTATATATGGCCGTTACATGTCCTTGTGTGAATGTAAGTGTGTGTTGTGCTTGTACACGTGTGTGCTGTGTGAGTACGCTGAGCTCATTTACACTTTTTCAGAACATCGGACTTCACCATGGCCTGGGAATTATAGGTGCTATGGATGCTGCAACATAAAAACATTCAAATGTTTTACCTGCTCTCCTCCTAATCTACGATTTGAATACTTAAGGAAGTTTTGAGAAATAATTAGCAATACGGAATAAATGATTAAATATGAATATAGGACAAGGTCAGTGGATGTAACATAAGCAGCCGCTCCTCCAAGCAATACTGCTGCCACTAGCTGGGATTTAGCATGCTAACTGCATTTGACAAGCTTTCGAACTTTTTTTTTTACAGCTTTCTAACTTTCTTTTTCCATGTTCACCTTTTGGACAGCCTGACCCACACCAGAAAAATCACAATATTGGTTATTTTATAACTTCCAACTTATAAATCTTACAGCCCCTTGTCGACCTCTTGCGGTTGAGTGAATAACAGCATGTAGAAAAAAGTGATGAACTCTGGGGAGTTACACACAGGAGACCAGTGTTCTGTTTCAAACTGAAGGTAAATGTTTATTTTTGTAATGTTCGTGTCTTACTTTAGCCCTTTCCATGATCTTTTTCCAGCCCTAACCAAGTCATTTTCGTTCTTCGTTCTTTGTTCTTTCGTTCTTCTTTGGGTCTTCATTTTGCGCCTAAACTAAACCAAACTTTAGTCATGACATTGTTACAGCGTAAAAGCAACCGTTTCAGAATTTTTTAACACTATTAATGGTATTTTGTGTCTGCAAAATGAATGCACATATAGCATTTTGGGAGTGACTGGTAATGGATCTATCCTGATATTAAGGTATGAGTATGTGTTCATCCGTCACAGAGCCAGTGCAATCTCACCATACGACAGCCTTCTGGACCTGTTTAACTACAGTTTGTCTTGGCTACTGTATCCTCTGTTGTGTGTAACAGGGTCTCAGTTGCAAACTGGCAGGTTTCATTATTTTAGTACAACCCCAATTCCAAAGAAGTTGGGACGTTGTGTAAAATGTAAATAAAAACAGAATGGAATGATTTGCAAATCTCATACACCAATATTCTATTCACAATAGAACATAGAAAACATATCAAATGTTTAAAGAAAATGTACCATTTTAAGAAAATGGCCATTTTGAATTTGATGGCAGCACCATGTCTCAAAAAAGCTGGGACAGGGCCATGTTTGCCACTGTGTAGCATCTCCTCTTCTTTTAACAACAGTCCATAAACATCTGGGAACTGACGAGACCAGTTGTCGGAGTTATGGGAGAGGAATATTGTCCCATTCTTATCTGATATAGGATTCTCGTAGCTCAACAGTCCTGGGTCTTCTTTGTCATATTTTTCATTTCATGATGCACCAAATGTTTTCAGTTGGTGAAAGGTCTGAACTGCAGGCAGGCCAGTTCAGCACCTGGACTCTTCTACTACGAAGCCATACTACATGGTTTAGCATCAACTTGCTAAAATATGCAAGGCCTTCCCTGAAAAAGATGTCATCTGGATTGGAGCATATGTTGCTCGAAAACCTGTAATCTCTAAAACCACCAAATATGCAAGCTGCCCATTCCATTAATGCACCCCCATACTATCAGAGATGCAGGCTTTTGAACTGAGTGCTGATAACAAACCAGATGGTCCCACTCCTCTTTAGTCTGAAGGCCACAGCGTCCATTGGTTCCCAAAAAGAATTTCAAATTTCTATTTGTCTGGCAACAGAACAGTTTTCCACTTTGCCATTTTAAATGAGCTTTGGCCCAGAGAAGGTGGAGGCATTTCTGGATCATGTTCACATATGTCTTTTTCTTTGCATGATAGAGCTTTAACCTGTATTTGTGGACGGCACAGTGAACAAACAGTGATTTCAGGAAGTGTTCCTGGGCTCATGCAGTGATCATCACGCCTGGTTTTGATGAAGATCACAGATATCCAATACTGATTTTTGACCTTGTCCCCTGAGATTTATATCATGAGATATTCAAAGTTTTCGCAATTTTATGTTGAGGAACATTATTCGGAAATTGTTCCACAATTTGTAAACGCAGTTTTTCGCAAATTGGTGAACCTCTGCCCCTCTTTACTTCTGAGAGACTCTACCTCTCTAAGATGCTCTTGTTATATCCAATCATGTTACTGACCCGTTGCCAATTAACCTAATTAGTTGCAAAATGTTCATCCAGTTGTTTCTTTTTAGTATCACTTACTTTTCCAGCCTTTTCTTGCTCCTGTCCCAATTTTTTGGAGACGTGTTGCTGCCATCAAATTCAAATTTACCTTATTTTTTTTCTTTAAATGGTACATTTTCTCAGTTTAAACATTTGATATGTTTTCTATGTTCTATTGTGAATGAAATATGGGTGTATGAGATTTGCAAATCATTGCATTCTGTTTTTATTTAGATTTTACACAACTTCCCAACTTCTTTGAAATTGGAGTTGTACTAAAATAATGAAACCTGGGGTTGTACACTGTAGCATTATGCATGGGATTTTACACCAAAAAAAGCCTAATCTGTGTGTATGAAATGTAGCCTATTCAAACAAATGGATCCATTGTAGGTAGATGCAAAAAAATGTAACTCTAACTACTCCCATAAACACCATTTGCAAGCCCTCTCTTATGGCCATGGGCTTTACACTCTTTAGCTGGCTGCTGTGGAGCAATAATAGATGCCTTTCCTAAAGTGTGTGTGTTTGAATTTGTGTGTGTAATTTGTGTGAGATAGACTGATGAGACATTGTTGTCAGCACCGCACAGAGCTGAGCCTATAGCCAGTCATTCTTAGATGACACGCCTGAGTTAGCTCAACAGTGCAAGCGCTCATATGTACTATAAGTGTGTGTGTGCTTTGCAGATGTATGACACCGCGCTGAACAGACCGGGTGCAGAGGTGACACAGCCGAGGTTGGCAGTTAGGGTACAAAGATAGATCAGTCTCCTGGCGGTACATTAAAAGCAACGGGCCAATGCAGGCCGACCCCTCATCACACTGACTCAACTTTGTATTCTGGCAAGCGTCCGACACTCACTCAGCCTTGGGAAATGTCCAGTGGTCCTAAATTGTTCCCCCATCACTCACAGGCTCTATCGCTGCTGCAAAGATAAGTAAATTAATAAATAAGTAGATAGATGAATTGCCATTGATGGGGTATATACGTTGTGGTGTGGCGGCAGATGGAAGGGGAATTAGAGAAGCAGAGAAGTGACATGCAATGCACCGTACCCCAAGGACAGGTGAAGGACAGCCCCAACAATCTCTCCACCCTCTCATTACTGATGTCTGCCGTGGAAGTGTTGAGATATGAAAGGGGGGGGAGTGATAATGAGCAAAGGATATCTGCAATCTCTGGGGACGGGGAGCGAGGAAGGTATTTGAGAAGGACAGGGCGGAGCTGGACCACAAGGAAAAGAAGCTCCAGGGAGGCCAGGAAAGGGGAGGTGGAGGTCAGAGGTTGGCTGAGGGCGACGGGGCAGGACACGTGGAGCGCCAAGCTGAGGGGGAACAGGAGGGTGATGCATGTGGAAAACGCCCAGAGCGGGATGGCACAGCCTTAAATTTAGACGAGGGAGGAATGAGCAAAGAAATGAGTAAAGCTTTCGCCTCTGTTGGAAATTCCGAGGTGTCCTTATTCAAGACTTTGCAAGGGCACCTCATCCTGTGATGAACATTTAGGTAGCTTAGAAAAGTTAGGAGGAATACATGTCAAAATATATAAAAATATGTTTTAGCAGACATTTCTAGGTAAATAAAAAAAGCTATACAGCAGTGACTAATGAGACAAGAGGGAGGAATATGCTGACTGTGACAAAACCAAAAAAAAGTTGATCTGATATCCCACAAACCCAAGAGATGCATTAAAGTGAAATCAGTGAGATAAATCAAATAAAAGAGAGAAATAAGCCATAGATGAATGATGCCAAAAAGTCAAGGGGACAGAAAAGAGGAAGTGAGCTAAAGTAGATAAATGGGGTGAAAATAGCAGAGACAGACGCATCGTTTTGCTTTCTGTTAAGACTCTCAACCCTGGCCATGAGTCACTCTTGATGAAATACAGTAATACTGTCTAATAAAGTTGTAAGCAAAGTTAAATGATGATTTTAGAGAAGAGGAAGGCAGAGGCGGGGAAAGTAGGGTACAGTGTTTTATGGGATGAGATATGCTTGAGGCTTAAAAGACACACACACACACACACAAGGCTTAGAGCTTCGAATTAATAAGCATTTCTGCAGTGTGACAGGACATTATACGGCACAGCGGCAGAATGCATTGGAGCAAAAATGACTTTGAAATGTAATAGTGGTCAGTAGTGGTAAGTTATAAAATGACACAATCTCTGCTATTCAGTGGAAGGTTGTGGATATTTGTAGGATTGAGTGTGATAAAAGATTGTCAGATTGCCCATCCCTACTCATACGTAATGTCCAGAAGGTCAGAGCACAAGGTAATACAGACCATATACTGTACACAACCAGACTTGAGTGATGAATGTAGACATGCAGGGATCAGAGGACACTTGGGGGGGGCAGGTTGAAGGCTGGGCAAGGACTGTGGGGCGTCAGTGAATGAAGGCTCAACATAGCCTTGGGAGGAAGCTACAAAGAACCAAGGACAGCAAGTGTACAGTATCTAGTTGTAGGACTTTTTTAAGAGCTGGATAAGTTTAGTTTAGTCTGGGTTTTGAACCAAGCCACCTGTGCATGACAGTTTATTTAGCTGGAATTAGATTGACTGAGGAAAACAGTTAACACTGTGACTGATTTTACTAATGCGTCCAAATTCAGATCCTGCGTTTATTTAACTTAACGCACAACCCAATTTTTGCCAATTTCTAGACCAGGTCTCCTATTTATATTTCAGTCAATATACTGATAAAAACTACATCATAATATACTGGTAAGTAATGTATAATTTTAGAACTCTTTGGCTAAAGATAACTGAATTAGCCAGACTCAAAAAGTGTCCATCTTTTCATGTCACAAATGTCCTAAGCTCCAAATGCAGTAACCTGTTTAAACAGAAAAAAGCTGTAGAAATTATATTTTTTGGGAAATTGTCTGCTGGCACCCTCTCACAAGAGACTGCCTCACAGATTTGTTATGAAAAGTGTCAAAAAACGACATTATTGGAGATGAAATATACTCTGGAGCAAGCGCATGTGTTCATGAACCTCTCAGAGTTTGTGCATGTGTGTGTCACAGTTATATTTTGGACGTTTCCATGAATTTTTCTTTTTCTTTTTCTTCAGTCTTTCAGTTTGGTTTGTGATCTCAGTCAGTCAGTGTGATGAGTGCTAAGTAGTAGCAAATTGACTAGTTTTAGTTTAGTTTTAGTGTTAGTTTTACTTTATCAGGTATCCAGCTTGAGTTATAGAAGATAAAAGGGTTGGAAGAAAGAATACATGTCTTTGATTTACAGAACTACTGTCTATTACAGATGACATGTTGTGCAAAGCCAAGAACAATACATTGATGATTTGACTGATTTTACCCGCAATTCTACTTCAATTTATTTTGCGTAGCATTGTTTATTGCTTTTTTTTATTTAGTGTTTTTTTGTTTTTATTTCAGTCTATTATTTTTTTTCACTGCTAGTTATAGTTTTAGTGTTAGTTTTCATTAAGTGTAATAATCCTGGTTTGTATCCAAGCAACGTGTTTACTTACATACATGTACATGGAGGGAGAGTGCTGAAGGCTTGAATAAAGTGACTTTGCGTTATGCATCTGCTGCTCAGCATATAAAGGTCAGGCCTGATTGTGTGTCAGAGGCTAAACAACAAGACCCTTGCCTAATAAATGCCACCGTAGATGATATTTAGAAACAGAGCGGTGATGGGAGCAGCAATCTGCTGCCATCAACAAGGGATTGTGTGTATGTGTGTGTGTGTGTGTGGAAGTACACTTGTCATGAAGCCATCCAGCTACACATGTGCATTCGAGTACGCACACACACACATACAAAACACACACACACACACACACACACAGTTATGTAGAGTCCCGACAGCAGCACAGAAGTGATCGTATAACCTTAAAGGCTCCTCTCAGGTTCATCTAACTCATTATTTTACAGTCTACCTCTACATTGCTAATGGCTTATTCACTTCCAACTATTTACGTCACCTGACCCCAATGATTCATTACAGCGCTGGTGACAACACAATGACTCAACCTACTCATTAGTACAATAGGTCTGTGTGTAAGGCTGCATATGTGTGTATATGCAGGTATGCCATGAGAATTAATCATCAGCTTGCATACGTAAACAGATGCACACAGGGCCCTACAAACTAAAGCCTATTTATTAAAGTAGCCCAGGATGATTTCTGTATGTGCTATAGCTGCACAATAGTGGAAAAAAAAAACTGACATTGCAATATGTTTTTCCTGCAATATATTGAATTTTAACCAGAGGATTGAATATCTCCAGAAAGAAAGAATTACTCATTTTAGAAGGATTTGAGTGATTGTGTAGTGCATGTGCATAAAAAATACAAAAATTAAATACAACAAAAAATGAAAGTTGAAAAATATTTATTAATGTTAGGGTTTAAGTATTCGGTTGGTAGGGTTGGACCCGTGTAAAAAAAAAATTCAATCCACTCCCAAGTGGAACATAGTGGGACTGCCAGAGCACACAATTGTAATGTAATGGTGCCAGTCCACTTGGTGATGGTAACGCACCTCTAAGCTGTTTACGACTGCCGAGAAACAATAAATAACAATGAGGAGAAACAGGTAGTGAATCAGCAATGACGTATAATTGACTTCATGTTGCCGACATTGGCAGCAAATTGTTCACGGCTCGTCAGACACTAGTGGCTCCATTAGTCTGTTTATAAACAAACATAATATTATGTTAATTATGTTGTTATATTACTAATGCAAATCCATGATGGACTTTGCACCGTGACGTTGTCGGCACACGTTGCTTTTGTGGGCTACTTATTAATTTGCCGGAACCTGCCAGTCATAATGACCAGTGTTGGTTCAGCCAGTTTGCATAAATCAAACCGGTTTAAGCTCCTACACCGGACCAGACCAGCAAAACCGGAAACCGACCCAAGTCTATCGGTTATTCCACTTTAACTTGCAGGAGGTTGTGTATCATGTTTTTCTGACATTGAAGAAGTCTTGACAAATGAAACGAGTTCAGCTTGTCTCGCTATGACTGTGCAGTAAGTTCTGTTTTTACACAGATGCTTTGAAGAAGCAACAGCGTATGTTAGAGATCTTTTTATGCTATTATGAGAACCACAGAAATATTTTTAGCTCATTATGAAACTGTGGAAGGACAAACAGACTATGGCAGGCTGACACAGTTTATATAATCACATGGAAAACACTGATGCTACTCACTAGCAAGAAACTCAGTGTATATTAAAAAAAGTAAATTCTGTTCCATCTAACAGACTTCTCTTGTAAATTAGAGATGGAAAAGGAGGACTGTGTGAGTTTTCCTTTTGTATCAACTAAATGACGACAACCGCAGCTTGAGAGTGAGTCCAATGCAATGTCCGATGTGGGCTCCAAAAAGACTGGCTCCCATAGACTTACACTGAACTTCTCTCTAGAAATACTAAGTTAATATTTTTTTTTCCAGGACCCTCTAAGTGTTCTGGTGGTTCTTTTGGTAATCATTCCTCAGTTAATAAGATTTCAGGGCTAATAGAAGGTGCCGATGTCTGCTGTGCCGTGCTTCAATTGACAGGTGTGTTTGACAGACTTTCGGAGCTTCTGTTTATTGAATAAAATACTTTCTTTTTTTTTACTTTAGTTGTGGTTAATACGTTACATGAACAAGACTGTTTGATGAACCGTGTCAGCAAGCTAGTGCTTAGCATTAGCTCACCCAGTTCCACCCTTTTTATCCAAATGTGGTCACTTCCAGCTCCACAAAAGCCAAGATGATGATATCCAAACGTAAACTCATGCTTTAAAACAGCAGTCCAAAAACCCATGGGTAACATCTCTGTGGCTCTGTCCACTTCTTTATACAGTCTATGTTATCAACCAGCTGAAGAAAACAGTGGAATGATGTTTTTCAGTTAATTTGCCTTACTTAACACTGCACATCCTCTGATATGACTATTGTGTTTGTGTACATCGCGATGATGATGCTAAAACAGCACATCGTGCAGCCCTAGTGTGTGCACAATGTGAGCAGAGTGTGTATAGAGCAGAGCAGGACATACGTGACAGTGCATGTTGCCAGGTAAGAAATGCTGTAGACAGACGTATCATGCTGACATTCAATTAATCACAATAACAACAAAGTCAAGCAGTTACATGTGAATAGTGATGACATACACAATGTTCACCTTGCACTAGAAGAGTCGTAACACATTAAACTAAACCCTTCATAGTTACCAATTAAATTTTTTTTAAATGTATTAATTATCTTTCTAAAAAGGCCCAAACAGTCACCACACACACACAAAGAGGCACACACAGTCTTTCAAATACAATGACAGATGGGATTTGACAGTTCACTTTGCGTGCCGCACCAGGTGGGGATGACCTTTTAAGACGACTGGCAAACAGAGGGAGTGTGCAGGAGAGAGGGAGGAAGAAAGAGGGACGGGAAGAGTAGAAAGAGAGAGAATAGAGACTCCCACATAGAGTCACCGAGGCTGTGAGGGATTTGCTCTTTTAAACAGTGATTTGGTGGTCTTTTAGAAATACCACGGCATGCTAAAGTGTTGCTCCTCACAGCCAATCTAGTGGAACAAAGTGTTTTCTTTCTCATTGCTGTGTTTTTGTTTATACCGCCTCTCCATTGAGCTCATTTTCACTCTGCTCTGTTGTCTAGTCAGAACATTAAACCCATATGAAACCAACCAGTCAGGACTTCTAAAGTCACTTTAAACACATAACCTTTGAAAAGTACCACATTTCATATTTGTAATATTGGTAAATCATTACCACTTTCATTATGTGGTAATGATTCTGATGGTGTAGTTGTAATTCTACTATAAATCCACATGCACTTGATAAAGGTTCAGTACGTAAAACTGGCACCTGGTCATACTTACTTGAAGTTTATGCTGGAGTCAGTTTTTGTGCTGGGAACTGGTCATTTGTTGATTCCATTTAATTCTTTCTGAATTTCTAAGCTAACAAATGCTGAGCTTGAATTCCTTTATCCTTGACAACACCCTGTACACTGATCTCTATGTAGAGGGTTGTTTGATGCCGACTGAAGTAACTGGTCAATGGTAGACTCATTCCAACAGACTACTTCCTGTGAGTCAGCCTACTTTTACATAATGATTAGTGTTAAAAAAAATAGTTTACAGTCCATATTAGTGGAATTTGACATATTTGAGTGTTTCATTTGACTGTAGTGCTATACTATGTGTGTGAAGTTGACTGAAAGTCAGATTAAAAAAGACAAGCTATTAGAAAACGTGACTTTTACGATTATGTCGTGGCCAAAGTTGCAGCGGTTTCAAACTCGTCCTAGGGCACACAAACCACGAGGTGACTCTTCTTCTTTTCTGCTCTTCACCTTGTGTGGGATGTCTATGCGTTTACTTTTGTTTAGACATTTCCTGAGCCCAAAGTGATTATGGGAGACTAAAAAGTGGCAAGTCAAGCTAAATCCCACACAGGACAAATCTGCGGACTCAGATTTGACATTATTCGGAGTGATGTTAAAGCACTTGAAAGCGGGGAAAAAAGTGCTGATGATGATGACATTGCTCATCACATTGCCCGTCCTCTCCCTGGAATGCCACGACAAAGTCAACGAGGGGTTTGTTGCCGCTCTCGTGGAACACCATTACAGTATGCTAATAAAGAGCCAAACACTCATCTGTAATTATAGCCTATTTCTTCAGGGTTGTGGCGTTGTCAACAATAACATCTCATTGCTATGTCCAATTAGGTAGCGGGGATAGCCAAATAAATCAGGGGGTTCATTCTACTGTCCCTGCTGACTAAGCTGATAAAGTGGGGACACTGAGCACGGGCTATGCATGCTAAGCAGTGTCGTGATGGAGGTATATCACTGAGATTCATTGATAATATAACTCTCCTTGGGGAACTGGCTGCACAGTGCAGCACCCTGAGGTGTTCCTCTATGCCTCAGCGCATAATAACACACTTTATACAGAAAGAGAAGAACACGAACGGAAGGAAGGAATTCATATGGCGTGAAAGTAAAATGTAGACGTTTTTTCATTCTAATTTGATAAGTCAAATAATTGTAATTGTATATGAAATATCAACTATAAAAATGTCAGCAGCACTCTGAACACTTACACAACATGGGTCTAAAGTGGCCACATTCAACTTTTATTTTATAGAATAAAAATCCATTTTATATCACTAATACACAACAAATGTTTCATGCATGGCTGACTGTTTATTTTCTACCTCT
>JAPQRN010000014.1:6423475-6437267 GCA_037367275.1 Coranthus polyacanthus
ACATGCGATGTAGATGATTGTCTTGCAAGTATTGTAGAATCGCTGTATTGTGATAACATCATTACCGTGGGCAACATACAGTGAACTTACTCTGATTCCCACCACTAGTTCAGACTGTGAACCCAAGATACTTTTCACATCGCACCTCTCTTAAAATACAATCATGGGTTATAATGTTGTTCTTTCAGTGATGTTTGCTGTATACTCGATTATATGTACCCAAACACAAACAGCTGTTGGAGGAGCTGTATCCACAGCCTTCCTGTGACAGTGAGGTGACTATTTGAGGTGAGATGAGACAAAACATCACTGCAAGGAGTTTTTTAGGGGCAATGAGGGTGAGCAGCTGAGGAGTTTTCAGCCTGTGAGGGAAGATGGGAAGTGCCTCCGCTGTGGAGGGAGGTGGGAGTTACAGAACACGAGCTTGTGAGATTGTGAGAAAATGAAAGAGCTACTTCACATGTCCCATACATCCTGTTTCTGTTACTTGGTAAGCCAATTATGGAGCCATACTCCATCATCATCTCATCAGAACTCTATCAATCTCATTCTCCTTCAGACAAGTGGCTGCTACAAGCATTATTACCCCCGGGAGACAGATACAGTATCAGTGAACAGAAGAAGCCAGTAACAGAGACACATACGTATCTGAATCAGAAGGCCACACTGGCTCAGACAATCACACAAACACAGACTCTGTCACACAATGTACATCACACACCACATGTATGAACAGAGTCCTACCTGTGTGACTTTCTCTGTGACGTTGTGTGTCCGGTCAATGAGTTTGCAGGGAGCTATGATGTCCATCTCCCCAGTGGGGAGGGCGATGAGAGGGTCAGGTTTGAAATCCACAAAGTTGAGAGTAATCTGAGGGATTTTGGAGATGGTGCGGTAACGCATTAGGTCTGAGTCCGATGTGGAGTTCAGTATGTTGGATTTACTGTTAACTGCACCTGTAAACACAACAAAGACAGCAGGTGAGGTAAAAACTAGACAGACTGATGAAAAGGGTCACCTTTTTGTAACCTCCACTCTCTCACCAGTGCTTCCCGGCCGGACGCTCGCTCTCCGGTTCTTTCTGTCCCAGTCAGGCCTCATTGCCTCAATCTCGTCCACAGACGAGGCGCGCCGCATGCTGTGGAAGCTCTCCCGCGAGCGGCTGTGCGATAAAGAACAATTGGAACCCGAGGCGTCCGGGTTGAGGCTGAGTCGGTGATGCGGGGCTACGCAGGGTGATGACTGGGTGAAGGGGCCCACAAGCTTGGCCCCGTGAGGAGGGTGAGAGGATATAGGAGGCTCAGATCCCAGTAAGGTGCGCTGGTCCTCCTGGCGGTCCTCTGGCCAACCCTGTAGAGTTGACCTAGGACACAGACAGACACATGTGATTGGAATTAAAGGTTTGGAAAAACTTGATAATTCAGATGAAAGCTATGAAAGGTCAAGTGTCTGTCCAAAATACTTTGCCACACTGCTAGAGCTTTACACGAGTCGACCAAATATAAATTACAATGAAGTAACAATGAATCTCCTTTGAGAAACAGATTTCACATCTAAGCCTGACAAACATTCTGCACAACCTGTAATGGAAAAACCTGCAGTTGGTTGGTGTATAATGCTGTACATAGAAGTCACATTTGTTGGCTATCACACCACTGAATTCTGACTTCCAATTCACAATATTTGTGTTTGTGGGCAAACCTGACCAGTAGACTACATTTATTCTATATGGTTAGCAGGACATTGTTTTTTTTTTAAACCATCATCAGTAATACAGGGGAAACAACATGCAGCATAGTCCTGAACGCTGAAAAACGATGAAAAACTGAAGATCTCATGTATTTTTTGTAAGATCTTTTTGACGCGAAGGATGACCTTACAACATGTAAGGTTACAGCAAAACCTTTTGAAAGCTCAGCTTGACGTCTTACCTCCTGGCCTTTTGGGAATGTTATTATATGCCTATGAACTCCTGTTAGTGACTTTAGGACCAGGGACAACACGGGTGAATATGTGGTCTGTGAAATCTAGCTACAGAAGTCACGGTACGTTGAAAAGACCCGGTGGGTTGCCAGAATTTATGGTGCAGCAGATATTGTGTGACTTCTTCTAGTTGGAGGCTTCAGGGTATAACTGTGAATAATGTATGTTTATTGATATGTTCTGATAATGCATTATTCTGGCATTCCAAATGAGTAAATGTAAGAGGAGAAAATTCTCTGTCCTCTATTAGGTGCTCTCTGTTCTTGGCAGTGCCTCATCCTAGCACATCCCTCACAGCCATATCAAGTGCAAAACGAGTGAGGATGTGCTTTTTTCAATGTTAAATGACGCCATTGGCAGTAAATTGACTACCACAAACCACAAAGTAAGTTCTACATGTTGCATGATTCATTTAACTTTTTTCCACCAGGTCACCTGTTTATGGTTAGGTTCGGCTTGTGTTTTAGTCACCTGCTAAACACAGAAACTAGAAGATGTTCGCTTCTAAATGAAATCTAATACATGTATTTTGCCTTTGCAGTTCTTCTGTTATAACCTTAAACCTAAATGAAACGGTGAAAAGGGTGGATGTTAAAAGGTATTAAATATTGAAAAGGGAACTGAAAGGGAAACCTCCTGTCCTTGTTAAAAGTACTCCATGGTCTACCTGTTTCCACTGATTCGATCCTGGTGGTCTGGTGGTAAAGGGGGAAGGGGCAGGAACTCGTGGTCTGTGTGCAGTGGCAGGGGTGTAGCCGTGGGGATCTGACCGGCCTCTGCGTCGTCCAGAGATGCTTTACTGTTGGACAAGGAGCGCAGCAGGGGAAGACGCAATTTAAAGCCTCGTGGACGACCTGGAAGTGCAGAGGAAGAGGAGGAAAAAGACTCATTCCCTGAAGGACAACAGGTGTGCTTTCAATATTAAATTGTGTCAAAGTGGATAAACGGAATCAAAGAGCGAAAGGCAACAGTATAAGAGACAAACAAACAGAGACAGAATAGAAGAGGTCATGTTAGGAGACAGGGAGATTTGAACTGGATCATGCTGAGCCAATAAACTTTCAAAATACAGCTCCAAAAGTAATCTACAGGAATCTGGGACAGCACCATTGATTAGATTTGGGTTTTAGCCACAAAGTTAAAAAACAAGGAAAATAGCTGAGTGAAAAACTTGATTTCCAATATCATTGTCCTACTGTTGTTCCTCTGGAAAATCAAGTGCACAGGAAGTTCATAAACAAAAAACATTTTGTCAAACCATGATCCAGCACAAATATCCAGGACTCAAAAGCATAGAAGTACTTAGCAAATATGAGGACCGCACGACCTTCCGACAAAATGGAATGAACCGCCAAGTGATCCAAGTGAATTAAAGTGACGGTCGCCACCACTTCAGTTATTGAAATGGAAATGGTACTGAAGAGAAAGGCAAGCTCGAGGAAACTATGGGAAGAAGAACATACCGGTGACGAGCCAGGTGGGCAGGCGGTGGTTGAGCTCCTGTTTGTGATCGTGGAATGTTTCCTCTGTCATGACCTCGAAGTTGAGGATGAACATGATCACCACGCCATCCTCGTTCTTCACTGGGACCACGTCCACCATACACAGGAAGCACTGACCTGCAGGAGCAAACAGATAGATAACGCTTGATCGCATTGAGGCTTTTGATCCAGGGCCTACTACAATGCAGAGACTCTGTGTGGCTTTAAAACTCCAGCTTCAGGGTTAGGGTTAGGGATCCCAACTCCTGTTACAATGCTATGAGCGGGTCACTGCAAAGACATACAGTATATGTGCCGAAAATAAGAATATCAAGACACACACACACATAAGACAACAAACTTCTTTATGAATAGAATGTTTGTCCAATGGCAAGTGACACAAATATGTTTTCAGGTACTACTCCCAACATTTTAACCTAAATATCTGTACTTTTTAATTATTGATTATTTTTATTTTGCTGACCTTGCCAAAATCAGGACCAATTTCAAGCTAAACGGATGGGACAATAACACATCCCTCGGGGATCCATCAGTGCATACCAAGCACACAAAGTGTAACAACACGAAAATGAAGTAAAAACAGATAAGAAAGGGAACCTGGGCCGCACAAAAAAGGCATAATAATGTTTCAGGTTCTGTTGCTGGCACTCAAAACTGATTAGCACATGGCAGTAAAGTTAATCTTCATTATTTTCAGCAATTTTTAATTGAAATTAGAATAGTCATCACAGTAAATGAATTCAGTTGGCTTCACACACAAACAGAAAGGAAAAGGTACTTTTTACTTCTACACTTTGAGAACACATTTCAGAGCCTGTTCATTTCACTTTGATGGCTGTAAAGATGTTGAAGCAGTTACTTTTTTACACAAGTAGCTGAGTGTATACTTTTGCCTGTGCCTCTGACTGTTTCTTTAGTGATAGTAAGACGTCAACTGAATGAATCTGTGTGGGAACGTATTATGAGCTGTGGCAGATGCACACATGCATGTCACAATGTAAATATGAGCATACACAACATGCCCTAGTTCCAAAAGGCCTACTCACGTACACTCTCTCTCCTCATTAAATGTGCATCTGCGCCTAATGAGCTCATGTCTGCCACATGAAAAGTGCCAAGTGTAAAATTAGAGGAGCTATGACAGTAAGTGGCTGGTGGTTTTCTACCAGGTCTAGTACACGTGTACACCCACACAGACACTAGAAAAACACTGGCAGTTCAAGAATTGGCCAGAAAGTGAAAATCCTCCATATGCGGATACAGACAATCTGTATTACATACTTTGGTAACGCTTCATAAAAAGTAATAAACATTAACTGACAATAAACTACTGCGTCTAGTAAATTTTTAAATCATATTCAGCATCAGCGAGTCACAGTCATTAGTATTCATTAACTGCCAATTATAGTGAAGTAATGCTTATACGGTATCACATGCACGATAATTTATAGTTAGGTTATAAGTTAAGGAACATCTACGTGACGATAAAGGAACAAGCAAACCTTTAGATGAAGACCATAGAGTGTGAAATATATAAATACTAATAAATCATAAGTTGAGTGATGGATACAACGTCTGTAACGATATCTATGCTGAAAAGTTAAATAAACTTAATAAAATGTATAATTCATAGTTTTCTTTTCATGAAATGGCTGAGCTTTATTGCATTCATGTTTCTTAACATTTCTATCAACCACTTACTAATATTAGTTATTACTTAATTATCATGTAAACAACTAACAAATGTTAACAAAACTTAAGTAATGCTTATTACTATATTAACTTGTTAACAACATCTTTATATACTATTAAAATTTTGTATAAGTTAATACCTTAGTTGAACACCATTTCTAATTGATTACTAGACACATTAGTTAGTTAACTGTTAGTTAATCCTATTACTGCATTAACAAATTAATAAATGTACATTTATTGTAAGAGCTAGTTATTTTTATTTGCATTTGAAAAAAGCACAATAATTACCAAGACCCTCTATAAAAGAAACAAATGCATCTTTACCCACGAAGACAACTTGAGAAAAAGAAAGAACATTTATAATTGAATTCTAAATCTCACAAAAGCACCTCTCCTAATATAATATAATATAATAAAGATAGAATGAACATTAACAAAGTTGATAAAAGAGAGAAACAACTTAAGAACATAATAAAAAGCACAAGCAATTCTTGGAGGTACTCGTACTCCACCTGTGTAGAACTAGGACATACTTTAGATTTAATGTCCCAGATCTTTTAAAAATAAGAGCAGCAGATATATTCCAATCTCAAAACTTATCCTGTGCCTTGTTTAGAAGCACAGTAAAACACCTGAACATCTACAAGATATGTTCCCAGTAAAAGTAAGGTAAAACTTAAACTTATCTACTACAAACAAATAAAGGGAAAGGTCGATAAAGGGGTAAATTACATCCTCATGACACAAAATAGAACAAAGCATTCACAGCAATGTGCCATTTTTTTTAAGAAATGTACGGTTACCAATTTACAAACCAAAACTCCAACGGTATTTTAGTATTACACATCATCTCAATCTGTCCTTTGCCCATTTTCCGATCCACTCGGAAAAGATAAGAAAAGATAAAACCGTGCTACAAACAGTAAAATCATTCAGTCTATCAAAAGTTCAGCATACCATTCTGTCTGCACTAATCTCTACTGTTTGTTGCCCTGGCCACTGCCTGGAGCAGCTTCTTTGATGTCAAACAGTTCCTCTCAGGTTTCCCCGCATGCCTGGCTCTCCTCTAGCTCATCTCTTACCTGGACAGTGATGGTCAGTGACCAGCGCTATGACAGCGACAACCACAACAACCGCAGTGGATTTTGGCAGCGTGGAGCAGTGACAGCTAACACCAGTGTGTTGTACAAGCAGATGTACAGTGTGTCTACTGCACGCCTGCTCCACTCACCCGCCCTCCTGTCATTCATCTCACATCATCGCAAGAGAGTGGGCCGAAATCCGATTGGACGAGAGCATAATCCCAACACAGGAAGGGGAAAAAATATGAAACACGGTGAAAACTAAAGGATTACACCATCTGGCCATATCTGTAAGCGTGTGTGTGTGTGTGGGTATGTGCATGTGTGCTTCTCTGCATATGTGTAGGTAGAGGCCCGGTCTCGTGTTCATTCATAAGCTATTGGGTCAGGTCCATTCATGACTGTTTTAATCAACAGCTGTGACACGCAGCGTTTTTAAGCACTGAAGGTGTTGCTACATCACGCCTAAAGCTGCTTTACAAATCTGTGCAGCCACCTGCCCAGTCATTCAGCACACACACTTTTGGTTAAAGGTTAAACTACAGCAGCAAATTAAGGCTTGCAATATTAATGCATGCATCTGTCACATGGGAGGAATGTAAAGCACTGTCCAATTGACAAAAAAAAAAAAAGTCGCTGTAAAGAGTGTGATTTGTGACGCAATGACATATATGACCTGCCATATTCTGAAAACTATGATGACAGATGGTTTTCTATTATCGCGATATAGATCATCAGATCGCACAGCCCTATGAAGAAATAAGAACAACAGAGCCTGAGATTCACAACTTTAGAAGCTATCATCACATTATTAGCTGATAAACACACCAAATCTGTCATCAAGAATATCACATACATAATATATTTACAGCAGGCCTGTAGTAAAACTCAAACCTCACAGCAGATTTAACTTCTTCGGGTAAATTAAGAAAAAAAGAAAAAAGAAAATGTGTTTTACTACAGATTAAAGTGGATTACAGGATTCCCTCCATGATTCTCATTACTGTAACCCAAGACACCGGCCTGCCCTCTCTCCCCCCTCTCTCTCTCTCTCTGCAGGTCACATGCTGCTCAGTGGATGATCTTGGAAAAGGTGTGTTTACATTCAGGAGAGCCCTTGCTTTGGAATCACTCCGATGATGTTCTGGGCTTTCAGTCTGACAAACTCAACGGTAAAATGAAAAACGCACGCAGAGTATTTATTGTTAAGTCACCGGACACAGTGTGTTTGCAGATGACAGCTGTGGTTTCTACAAACACACATGTGCATGCATGCACACACAATAACGTAGGATTAAATGTCAACAAGAGGATTTCACTTCTTTTCATTGTAAGTCACTATTGTCAATTCTTTTTATGAATCTGGAGCATTCACTCTCTTATACTCTTTACTCTGTGTGTATGTGTGTGTTCACTGTACATACAATATGATGTACAGTAATCCTACATGCACCAATAAAAGCTGCACGGATGGAATGTATAATATTTCCGGACACATGCATACCAGTGTAAATATGGATTTAGTGTGCGTGGCCTGAATTAGGCAGAGTGCACATTGAATCACATTGATGGCACATCCAGCTCTACTTGTTGATCAAACAGTACGCGTCTACTGTAAAAGATTTCCTCTGAGAGAGTCACAAATTAATTGAGCTGTAAGGTTAACAGGACAAATGGCATTGCATCCAAATGCTCCGCCTGGATGTATTCCAATTCAGCTTGTACCATCTGATAATCTGATTCAGCGTTGCTGATTTACAAAGCCGGGAGATTATCACAATGCACTAAAACACATCCAAAAAAAAAGCACAGAACACGAACTGCTCATGGTGGACCAGAGGTGGTCAATGTGCTCGGTGGACCACATGGACATGTTTAGGCTGATGACTGGTCAATATGAGATGATGGGCTGCTCTGGTTCACATTGAGGCTAATGCTTCAGCAGACAGAAACAAATGAGTAAATGAGCGATTGATTGATGAAGATGATTCCAAGTTGGGTTTTTTTATATGCATTTTTGAGTTTTTCTTGTACATTTACCACTTTAATCTCCAAGAATATCCCAGTTTTTCTTCTCATAAATGTACAACTTTAATCTTAGAATGGTCAAGATATTTTGTTTTTAAAATTGTTTTGTTACATTTTTCTTATAAATGTACCATTCAGACTTTATACATTTTTTGGTCAAAAATGTATGACCTTCTAATCACAGGAAGTGATATAAGTCTTGGAAACTGGCCCATTGCATTTTGACAGACTCAACACTTGAGTCAGAAATATACTATATACTGCCCCTAATAATGAATATTACAACATTTTATGCTGTATACTATATAAAGAGGGATTTCATCGTTTTAGGTCCAAGGTATCATAAGGATTGTTTTAGTATCATCTTTCTCTTTCGTGCATGTTCCTTGCATAAGATTAAAATCCATCTTTAGTTCCAGCTCAAGCTGTGATCCGAGTACTTTGGTCACACAATCCTTTAAGGCACGTTTGCAGTTAAAAATGACTGGATTAGATAACAACTGTCCCTTACAATGTGCAGGGCTTTCAGGGTCATACTCTTGTTGTACTAGACAGCAGAACTGAAACAAAGCAAAAAACTCTTTAAAAAAAAACCCAAAAACTGCAAAAGTGCAAAGTCTAAAGGATGAGAAAAAGTAAAACCCATTTGAACAGAGTGAGAAGGAAAGTGTAGCTCACAGTAGCCTGGTGGGTTTACAGGGACAAGGTGGGAAGGATTAGCTGTTTGGGAACATCTTTCTTCCAGCTTAGCAGGAGATGAGAGAGGATTGGAGAACATTAAACAGAGGTTTGACTGTCCCAGGTTAAGATGATGTGTGACTCTGACAGTGAATGCTTCCTCCAATGTGAAGATTTCAAAACACGTCTGAGTTCGATCCTTTTTATTCCTCTGTCCATTCGTCTGACCCATTCTTATGAACGTGATAACTCAGGAACACCTTCAGGGAATTTCTTCTAATTTGGCACAAATGTTCACTTGGATTCAAGGATGAAACGATTAGATTTTGGTGGCCAAAGGTCAAAGGATCAGGTCACTGTGGCCTCACAAATCACACTTTTGACCGTAACTCAAGAATGGCATAATGTCACAAATTTGCAAGAGCATAAAATGATGACAATTAAATCAAAAAGGTTAAAGGTCAGCTTCACTGTGACATCATAAGGTTCTGTAAAAACATTTTTTGGCCATTATTCAATGAGCTTTATTGTAGTTTGGAAATTTCCACTGGTTTATAATCTTATTCAGGTTTTCAGTTTGGTTTTTGATTTCACTTTAGCACCAAAAATGCAAAAGCAGTTTTAGTTTTATCGTCATTTTGAGGAACTGACTAGTTTTAGTTGAGTTTTCACTTTTTCTTTTTTCTTTTTATAATTTTTCTTTTTCTTTCAGTAAACAACATTTTTTTCTTCTAGTTTCGGTTTTCATTTCTGTTAACTATAATAACTTGTGAGCACGAGGCCAAATTTTGACAATAAGTGACATTTGATTGGATACTGAATTGGCGACACTAATGATGGGTGCTCACCTTCAAACTGTACTGATTGTTCAGATCTTCCATGTTGCTTCTTTACAGAAACATGTAAACATGCTACTTGACTGGTTGTATAAAAGCGCCTCTTGTTTTCGAGCTGTTCAATAAGAAAAGACACAGATGAAGAACAGGTGAGTAACACCTCTCCTCCCCCTCTGGCCTCGCTGTCAGTCACAGTGAATCCCACAATGTGTTGGATTAGAAGTTAGGCTCATAATCTCTGCTGTGGAACAAGTGGATTAAGGGAAAACAGATTAAAGTTCGATCAACCAGCTCCTCACTGAGGAGAAGGGATCAAAAGGGCAGGCTTAGGCTGATAGCATAAAATACATAAAAATAAAATAAAATAGAAAATAAATATTTAAACTCTTCTTTGAGGATATGCAGTAGGTGGTGTATATATATATATATATATGATATATATAGAAATGCTTACACAGCACATACATGTATTGTACTATAACCCACATGATGCAGCTTTAGATCTTTTGTATATTTTTTAATTTTTAATATTTTATCTTGTGATGCTCTCGGTATCTGTAAACTTACAGAAACAAAACAATATATTTAAAAAGCTTTTGTGACAGGAAACAAATCAGTGCACAATAAGATCTAAAATACTGAATCTCTACCATCTGTCATGGTCAATTCCACTGAACTGTAGTGCATCTACACCTCCTAGTGGACAACACTCTTACCAACCTGCAGGGAGGTGACTGGCTGAGGTATCAATCAAAGACTTATTCATGTTCACTGTGCTCACTTAACTTTCGTTTAGATTTTATATCTACCATTTAACATCCAGCCTTTTCATGTAAAAGTTCAGGGAATGTATTGTAAACTGGGTAGCCGTGGAACTAAAAATCATAAATAGCTAAAGAAATAAAGAAATCTAGTTTGCTGAACATCATACTCAAAGGAGCTATATAATGACCTAAACTTATTATTAGCGTTCAGAAAAAAAGTTCTGATGTTATCCCAAACATGTCAGTGTATTGTATTACAGAGATATGCACAGAATTTACACAGGGTGACGGGCCGGGCGGTCACTGTGACCACTAGAGGGAGTAGTGAGTCACTATAGCTGCAGTCTGCAGGTCTCTTACTGCGTTGGAAACTAACGTCAAGGGGTGAGACCCAGTAAGAAACAACTGTCAGTGATATAGTGATAAAAAAATAAAAGCGTTGCTGTTGTTTTCTCCACTGGACACAGCCCTAAAGTTAAAGAATTAAGTTTAATGCTGAAATCACAACATTTTTTCTCCACTGGTGAGTTTGATTCTCAATCTTATGAAGGTATAAAGTTAGTACTATGTTATGTTATTATGTTGCTGCTGTTTGTTGATACATGGTTCAGAATAAACTGTGACAGTTCTCACCTTGTTTGAACGATTCAAAACAGATCTTTAGTCCATCTACTGACAACACAAGCCATACAGAAAAAGGAGGTGATTTGTGGTTTTACTGCAGCTGTTTTCTGTCTAAAAACAGAGCTAAGCTAACAGAGCTATAATGTAAACTATCGGCTGACACAGTATGTGAAGATTATAAGACAGTGGGTTTTTGATTGAAGGAGAAAACTTGATGATGCCATAATACCTGCTGCCTCTTTCAAGTAATTCATCAATAAATCTGAAACTAAACATCAAACCAACTATACTAAAAAAGGTGATTTTCAGTGCAATTTTAATTTTTTTGAGCTCCTCGTTTTCAGTCAGTATTTTAAGTCAGTAATTCAATTTGTGCCCGATATTATCCATTGGCCACTATCATTGATACCAATGCTTTATAAAATGTCCTAATAGTGCTGATTAATGGGTCTGTCTCTGGTAGACACGGACGTATTTGTCTCTAAAGGAAACAACAGCAGCTTTTTAGAGCTATTCCCTAAGCGTATTAGTTTTCAAATTGTTGTCAAAGGCTATGTCAGTTACATAACAGTGCAGATGGATGTATTCATTCTGTGAGAGTGCTGCTATGGTGGTTTTATCTGTTCAGGACAAGGATCTATCTGAAAATCATTAGCTCATGGTTCCTGTCCATCACAGACAGAAAGAGGCAGAACATGTGTCTGCGAGAACTGCAGAAATATAAGAGGATGAGGATGTGAGCTGTGTTTCCTCTCAGCTGCTCTGTTCTGTGTCACACTCACAAAGTGACAAAATGACAGAGGGGAGTGGAAGAGGCAGAGGATCTCATTCACAGACACGCTCTCCTTAGCTCCATCACTCTTTGGCAGGAATAAAAAAAAAAAGAGACACGTAGAGGAAAAAGTGCAGAGCTCCTTTTACACACAGATCCTCAGAGATGGCTCAAAATATTATAGAGGCCGGTAGGCTGGCTGGAGGCCAGCTGGAGGAGCTTGTTATGTTCTTAGCCATATTTAGAGCCAGAGAAGCCACGCTTAAATCCAAAAACACTCAGGCCAAGTGGACAACCTCACTTGCATAATTGCCTGAAAGTGGCATTCATTAAAATGGAAATATAAGAGCTGAATTACACAGGAATAAAAGGGAGGAACATCACAAGAGTGATAGATCTCTATCAAATAAATGACTAAATGAAATAAACATCATCATAGATAAAAACAGTTTGATAATATATATAGAGAGTATGATGATAGAAAACCATTTTATTCTTCCCTACGAAGGACACAGAATGTACTTTTCGTAGTCCTTATAGACAGGATTTTACAGCAAATTCAAAGTAAGAAGAATAAAATTGAAGTTGCCAAATGCTGTGGTGGGCCAAAACAAATGCGGCACAAAAAAAGCCTGGCTTGCAGACCCCAAATTGGGTAAGCCTACTCTAGTGTTTATTTCATTGTGACACAAATCACACTCTTTATGCAAATGTTGTTCATCATTTAGATGATGCTTTGTGTTCTTCCACAGGGATACGGGTATGTTTTGTTTACCGGGGTCTGAAGTGCTGTGATGGCTTTTTATTGTCATTTGATTAAATACAATGCAGAACATTAAGATGCTCTGTAAAGCGTTACACTTCACCACCTTTACATAGCACGGCTCAGGATGGGATATACAGGGTTTCAGTATCTCGTACTCCATGTGTTAGGTTGTTGTTTTTTTGTTTTGTGTGCGTGTGTGTTCATCAATGTTTTTCATTTGCTCTTCTTTCATTTTCATTTGATGCTTCTTTTCTTTCAGTTTATATGCTGTACCGTATCGTACACATGCTTCACAATAGGCAGAGAGAAACTATACATTTCCATGTGGTCATTTTTTAGGAAATATTTATTCATTAAATTTCTAGAAAATATGCTGCATCATGATATGTATTGTAATCATGTTTAATTGATGACTTTCTTAACCTAGATGGATACACTGTGTTTACAGAATGTGTTATTTAGGTAAAATGTGTTATTTGCTCTGTGCAATTACTGTTTTTTTTTTGGTTCAAGTAATTAGAACAATTATAACAGCCTCACAAGGGTCAGTACATTCCAATAAAGCATGTTACAGTGGTAAAAGAAACCAAAATGTCATGTTAGGACGAGGGCGTCTGAGGCTGATTTCATTCAGTAATTCTGTATCAAAGGTTTAATCTGCATGGTCAAATCTTCCTTGATCTTTTCTCTCCATACACAGCATACACAACTGTACCCAAACCACCACTAGGTGGCAGGCAACAGCAACTGTTAATCCCTGGGAGGCAATATGCAAAGTGGCAACTACAAACGGACTGGCTGCTGTGAGTACACCTTCAGAACACAGAGAGCAGAAATTAATCGGCAAGAAGTAGACCTCATCCAGGTCAGAGCAAAGAGATGAATAACACAATGGAAAAATAAACTGCCGTGCGTGTGTCTGTGCATGTGATGTTTGCCTGCATGTGTGAATGTGTCATATCATCGCCCCGTCTCTCTGATCTTGGCCACCAGCTGTCCCTCTGATAAGTGATGTAACATTACTCCATCGTTCAACATCGATAACACACACACACACACACA
>JAPQRN010000014.1:6457044-6484788 GCA_037367275.1 Coranthus polyacanthus
CCCCCCCATCCTTCCAGTTCCCTCCTTCCATCCACCTTGCCTGGGATCTATTCTTCATCCCCCTCCTCCTATGGTCCTTTGTCAGTGTCTTTACTAGTTTCACCCGCCCACATCGTTTTCCAGCTTCGATGTTTGCTCATATTGATTCGCAATTCTACATCAATTACCATCATCTTTCTGCTCATTGCTGTAGACCTATACTATTTTCACGACTCCGTTTCTATCCCTCAGCTTTTAAGGCACACATTGATGGATAGGAGTTTCCCTCCATTGGCAATTCACAACAATTCATTTTATTTTTCATATACCAGTTCTCCTGGTGTTAAAGATCAAATAAGAACACAACCCTTTCTTTTCATCATAAAAATAAATAGTGTGGTAGGAGATTATGTTTTATAATGTCTATGTGTATTGTCAAGTTAAACATCTAGTAGAGGAGCAGAGCCTCATAGTCCCAGCCTTCTCCTTTGTCATAAGCAGCTTTACATTTCTTATACACTTGGTGACCGAGGTTTGTTGAAAGCAATCAAAGAGCCTTTTGAAAAAGCACAAGTACTGAGGTGCTGCTTGATGTCTGATTAAGTGCTACAAGCTTTCCAATACTTTATGTAAGAAACAGAGACGTCAAGCACAATCAAACACCTGTTTTGGCACATTCTGTTGAAGGAAAGTTACAGTTATTCTTGATGTAGTCTACAATAAAGCCTAAAAGTCAAGTTATGTACAGTATATAGCCCAATATCACAAATGACAAATTTGCCTCAAGGGCCTTTAACTCTCAGTTTGAGCAAGGAAAACCCCTTCCCAAAGAAATACTGGGAAGAGGGCAAATTGAATAAATGAAATCTCAGTGAGAGCCACAGAGGAGGATTCCTCGTCCAGGATGGACAAACAGTGCAATGGGTGTCATTTGTACAGAAATTTGTACAAGAGAGTTGATGAGGAGCAATTCAGGCTCTGTGAATGCACAGGACCTTCCACTCACTCATTTTTCTAGGAGGTCAGAGAGTCAGGCCTAGTCTACAATATAGTCATGCCTTCAGTCCAATGAATAGAGGACAATAACGCTTCAAAATGCCATTACACACCAAAATAATGTTCCTTACTTGAATCCTTTCAAGCCTTGTGGCAACAAAGGTCAGAGGTCATTCTGCCTTTGTGAAAATGACTCCTGTTTCAAAGCAGCAACTTGACCCTCTTGTCTACGCTTCATGAGCCAGGCTACTTTTAAGACTATCTCATCTCGCGGCCTACGCTCCTCACTGAGTGACAGCTTCAGAAGGGTGTGCATGGCCCATGTGTGTCAGCATTAGCCGACTGAGCGATCTCAGTGTCATCATCCCTCACTGCCGTAAGCGAGCTGGCACCATCGACTTGGTGCCTGCATGACGAAGGCCCTGGTTGGCACCTGTCAGTCAGTGGGCGGCCAAGTGTGGTGCCCTCCATTAGCCTGGCTGACAGCCGTGGACCTGGGGCATCACTCACTCCCTTGCCTCATCGGCTTTACGCCATCCTGCCAGCACCTGCTCAGGGGCTTTTCAGCAGTGCATTCACAAGCACATAAATGCAAACTCACATCCTTGCCGAAAGCCATTCACCTTGGACTCTGCCAGAAAGTAGAGACCTGGAGTCGTCGCTAGGGCAACGTATCACCATGACAACTTAAAACAACTCTGACATCTGCTCCCTCCTGTCACTTCGTTGTCCTCTTCGTCTTTCTTTCTTCCAGGACACCTTTTTCCTCCATCCCTCCTCCCCCCTCCCTCCTATCCTCTGAGGCCCATGGTTAATTCATGTAGTACTTGGCTTTGGGACTAGTAGCCAGTCATTTTACTGATTCGACTTGGCTGGACTTCAAGGTTGAAGAGGGCACACATTTATCTGAGACCTTCTGGATGCTCAAAGCTTGCCAAAGACCTTACTGTAACTCCTCAACCTCAACCAGCCCCCTCCACTCCTCCCTTCTCTCCACTTATTCCTAAAAGCACTTTTTGGATAGACTATCTTCATTGGTGGAGCTTATAAAGGATTAAAGATGAAAAGATCCTTGATCTTCAGTTAAAAATAATGTTGACGCCCTAATTAGGTCAAAACCAAGGTTTCTGAACAACACCAAAGCCTTGCCCCTGTTTGCCTGATCCCCCTTGTATCTAGTTAACAGCTCTGGGCCACAAAGGTAATTTCAGATCAATAATCACCTTCTCAAAATTCACAGCATCACTCAGGAGAGGCTCTATAACTCTGCAGTGCTGCCAGAACTCCAATCCCACCTCTCTCAGTGAATCGATACGTCTCATCATCTAGTAAACACCTTTGACATGATGTGGATTGCACAACTCATGTTGGGAGTTCCGTGTATGACTGAACTGCCATGTATGTTTCAGGGCACTTAAACAAATTAATTCAAATTTGAAAGTTTTTAATAAAGTTTTACAGTTCAGTTTTTAGAAAGTAAAATCCATCTACATGCTTTGCAGTAGCAGCTTAGAGTTCAGTCTGAAAAGTTTGAATTCTACATTGACTAAATTATATAAAACTATGTGCATCATTACAGTAATTCTAACACTGGAGGTTGTTAAAGTACCAAATAGTGCAAATCATGCTTGTGTGTGTCCTTGACTTGTGCATGGGTGAACCTCATCAATTGCAACATGTGTTAATGAGTGTTTACTCCATGGCACACTGGACCATCAGGATCCAGTGCTAACCTCCTCTGTCTGATGCAGTTACTGACGCACTACATCCAGCTGGTCTGCCACACACATACACTGACACACATGCGCACAGTCATTCACACAGAGAAGCACTGTCATTCCCATCTGACGGATGGAATGGATGACAGGATGATGAGATTTTCGATACTTGCATCACTTATGAAGTCCTCCGGTTAGCTTCTGAGGGCACACACACCAACATTAAAACACATATGTACTCTAAGTTCTGAATGTAGATCAGTTTTTCACTTTGACTGTACACAAGAGAAACTGTTTATTTGAACATTGTATATGAAGGTGAAAATCCAAAATCCAATGCTGTCAGCCCTTTCTGACGCTGAAGAAAACTGAAGCCCTGAACTTCTCTTCTGCAACATTCCCTTCACAATAATAACAGTAATTTTAACTTGCAGAACACAGGAATTGCTGGTCTCCTGCCTCGATCTGTTCATTTGTGTTATTGGATAAGTTTGGTGTTTTAACATTTTAGCTCGGACCCAAACTAATGAATAAACTAAGTGATCAATCTAACTATGGTTAAATTACTGTTTTTGTCAACTTTAGTAGCTTTGAAGAGAGCAATCTATCTTGTTTAACTCAGTTTGTACCACTGTACTGGCACCATTTGAAATGTAATAGCAGACTTTTTGTATCCTGAAGAAGTTAAATGCTTCTGTGTGTTTATTTTTGTACTGTTTTGTCGAGACATAGTGTATTAGAGTGAGATGCTAATTACAGGTAATGTATTTGCATGCTAGTGGTATTAGCACGAATGTCAATGTATTAGCAGTATTAATTACTGAACCTATCACAGCCACATAACAAAACAACTAATCATAGCAGAGCAGAGCTGAGCCAATCTAGTACCAACCATGAAAGTATTATTTCTCTTAATCATATCCATGACACCAATCCACACAGCAGAGCTACGTCTTTGTATGTGTGCACAGATATCAGCATATTGGCATGTCTTTGCAGTTTGTGTCTGTTTTCGGTGCATGTGGCAGAGAGATGAGAGAAGAGAGAGGAGAAAGATAACAGAGCAAAGTGTGACAGAAGATATGACAGGATGAAAAAGGCAAAAGGCATGTGTGTGTTGGCTCCTTGCATACACAAAAAGAGAAAACACATGTCGGTGTATATGTGTGGACTTAACCTTTAGGTTAAAGCACAGTGCGGGACAAAACACATCTGTGTTTACTGTACCAAACAGTCTGACAAACCACACAGAGGTGAGAAAATATCAAAGGCAGTGCACATAAAAGCAGATAAGTGTTCATACATCTTTTCCTCTTTCTGCTGCTTCTGTATATTTACCAGCTTGTATCCAAAAGGTTATCACAGGCCATTACCATTCAGTCCCGCTGAGGTTTGACCATCGATACCCGATGGCAGTGTAAATGTCAAAATATGGATGGCTGAGTGGCTCTTCTGGCCATAAAAATGAGGAGCTGCCCAAACATGCCTGCTGGAGGAAGAGTCTCTTGGTTACAACCATGTGTTTAAAAATAGCTGAGCTGACAGGCAGTGCAATGTGAACCAACCTAAGAGACAAAAAGAAGACTTAAGAATAAATTTAGAAATTAGAATATACACTGAGAGGCAATGAAAACACAACACTGTTTCTTCCTCATCTAATATCCAGACCAATTTTCATTTGCCCAGGACGAGGCCGATCATTCACAGAGCCCAGTTGGACGGTGGCGACTTCACGAGTACTCACTCCAGCCTCTAAAAGACCTAAGGCGCTTCTATTGGCAGTCGATATTGGTCCTCTGCAGCAATTCCATTTCAGTGTTTTTTTTCTTGCCTTTATATAGAGTCAATAACCACTCCTTCATTTAAGTATTTACTGTTAAGCTCAGTCTGTACACTATACTCAAAACAACAAAAACTAGGCCTATTATCATGATGACAACTGGAGCATGACATCCTGTCTTGATGCTCAGTTTCGCTCATGTATTCAAAAAAAACTAACAACACACTTCATGAACCAAAATAAACACAAAATGAAAGTGTTGCATTTTCAGTGCCTCTCAGTATATATTCTACACTAAAACAAATTGGGACATACTGTCAAGACCTCATCGTAATTCAGTCAAAATTGTTATTCTTTAGAATATGTAACATCTCCATTTAATCTGAGTAAATGATTGATTCTGGACTCATCAGGGACAGTATGGAGGAAATAATTTGGGACATGTAACACACAAGCAGCCATCTTGACATGCTAAAAATGCATCTATTAACCAGGAAAACGGGCATTGGCCTTCTAATCAAAGCAGAAGGCCTGGACTTTGAAAGGTTGGAAATTTCCCAAGAGAGACAGCACTGGTCGAATTCAATTTCCCTCTAGATTAACCGGCCGTTCACGCAAATTATAATTCAAGGAGACAGTGATGTGATTAGAAAGAGCTTATCCTCCCTCGTATGGCAATTTAACCAACACAATCAACAACAAGTGAGGACAGAAGTGCCTCATGTAAACATCACAAATTGTTTGTTGAGCTTTCAACATTTTGTTCATGTTAACTTGAAAAGCAAGGATGAGGGGATGTTACCTGCTGACAGTCAACAGAAAAAATATACGGTATAACTTTAGACACATTTGGAATACAAATGCAATTGTTGGCCGGTCAATTGCTCCAGCCAACTGTGCTGCTGAACAAAACACTGCTGGATAGTCTTACACATTGCATGCTAGCTTGCTGACCTTGGTGTTTGAGTGTGTGTGTAAACAGCAGGCGAACTGGAAAGTTACTGGATCCAAACCCAGTTCTTTAACAGAAATGAGTTATTATGAGTTATTTTTAACAGGTGAAAATATGGCTGATAGCAGGGGTTGACTAATTATTGGACTGTCAATCTGATGTTTAGCATTTTTCGGTCAACAACATTGCTCATCACCCACTATTCAGGTAGCAAGGGCACAGGTAAGTACACTTCACAGCTCAATGCCAATGGCTGGACTCCAGTAGAAAACTTTTATTTCCTCTTTTCTTCACCACCAAGTGTCCCTCCACTCAAAAACTAAACCTTTTTTCTGTTCCCTCTCTGTAATCTTCGAGTTGGAAATTATCCCTGTAGCTCAGCTTAAACCTGCGTTTACAGTGCGTACTTATATGCACGATTTGTGACATCATAAATGAGATGTGACTTAACCATTTTTAACAAGGTCATTGAACTTGGGAGTAAACATATTATTCTGTGCAGAGGATATGTATTACATCCTTACGACTGGAGGGTATGTTTAAAGACCAGTTGAGACCAAAGATCCACAATGAGACAAAACCATTTGAGGACATTGCAGGGGGAAGGGAAGAGCAGTGAAGTGACGAGTCCATCTCAACTTGACTCAAGCCAGCTGATGTCAACAGTCAAATCTCCAGTGGCTGGTTTTAGAATGTATTGTTAGATAGATGTATTAATAGGCTGTAGGTCACCTGTCGCCAGGAAGAACAGTGTAATAATCATTCCCCTGGTGAAATCCTGTCTCAATAGTTTGTGTTTTCTCTGCTTATTAGAGGTGACACCACCTCCTCCATGGAACTGCTCTGGGAATAGATGGGAGAAATTCTTGACCCTCTTGTTTTTTTATGTTGTCGCTGTGTCATTAATAGTAGACATGTAACTCTAGAAAGTAACTCACTGTCATGTACTTGAAGAAGGTACAGATTAAATTCAGCTACAAAAAAACCTAAAATACAAAGATTTTCAGAATGTTGCAGACCAGCGTGTTGCAAGACGTTGCTGTGAATCTTTGGTTTGAACTGGGTTTAAGGAGCCACTATTATAGCAGGTTGACATGTTGTGGAAACTATACCCCGATGCTTTCAGATAATAAAGGTCATAAAAGACAGAAATTACAAGACGAGAGAGGAAAAGTAAATACAGGTGCTACTACTGTGTACACGCCATGTTTGCTGCCAAGGCCCTTTATATTATGTGCAAAAAACTGTGCAAAGAGACCACAAATGAAGTGCACATGCTGTAACTACCAGGTGTAAATGCACGGGTCACCAATATCAACAGCAAAAATGAAAAGCAATCATCTTATCTCAGGACAGCTGCTGCAAGATAATAATATGTTCTGTCTGAGCAAAAAAAATGCTTTGATGTGAAATGCAGGCTGTAGTGCAGAAAACATTTGGGTTTGACGTTTAATGAAAATGTAGACGTGCTCTCCAGGTCAAAATGCAGATCTGTCCTCTACAATAGTGAGCACTTGAAATGCGGTGCTTTTCTTTTCGTCTCTCTCATACTCTTGTCTCACAGGGAATTTACAACTCCCTCACTGGAGCTCGACTTTGTGCATCATTTCCCTCTCCCTCTCTTTTTACATCTCCTCCTGGTCAGTGTTCAAAGTCCTTTGTGGAAATAAATCATGCTCCTAATTACTATGCAATTTATTTACAACAAAGATACTGTGGAATACTCTCATTTGCATAATAATGACAAAGGGGTCTCAGAAGAGTTGGCTTTAAACAGCTTGTAGAGAGGAGAAGACACTGAATAAAAGAAGAAGGTCAGAGCCAATACACTGACACAGTGTGACTACAAGCTTTGCTCACCCAGGGCTAAAATATCTTACAGATATTTTTCGTCCCCTAAGCCTCACCTCACTGTCTGTTTCTATCCTTATTTTAACACCGCCTAAAAGTTCAAAAGGGTAAGTAAGCAACAATCTGACAAGCTTTCACCATAGAGAGCGACTTCTCAATGTTGTGAAAGAAAGGAACTTCAAAAGCTGTCATGTTCGGGATAATTATATCGAGACCACAAGGGCTCGGGACCTGATTTTCTGAAAGCCAGCAGGACGTTTTGGTCGATGCCTGGAGCAATTAAGTGGCAACGAGGCACTCTGCCGGAAAAGACTTGTCGCTTTTCCCCTGACTTCTTGTGCCATTTTCTCTCAGCTCTCAGTGACATTTGGAAAACATATTAAATAATGAGCTTTTACAACAAAGTGTGCTCTTACTTTTTCTCATTCCTGTTTCAATCTGTTCATACGGACAAATTCCCTTTCAGTTTAATTATTTTCTTGCATTTTTGGCTGTCAAATTAAGTTATATTGGTAGTTCTCAGACATATTTTATAGTGATCCCAATCTAATCTTCTTCTGCTTGTGGGATGTTTCACTTCAAGACACTAAATGACTCTTACGCTTCATCTATCTTCACTTTTCTCCACACCCGTTTCCTCACTCGACATTTTTCAGCCGACTTTTTTCTGCATCCACCTTTACCATCTTTTTCGATCTCATTTTTCACTCCAACCCCTTTCTCATACTATATGTCTCCTTTATTCTGTCTGGATTTGCTGTCTATTTCTCACGCTCCCCAGATCAATCACTCCCATTTTAATTCAGCTCATGTCAACGCATTTCAACAGCAGAAAAGTCAAAGTGCAACCAGTGCCAATTCAGGAAGATGAGAGCTGAACATTCTGCCAGTCTTCCTCATCTTCCTGGTAGAGCAGTGGGTTGTGTGTGCAGAGCCCAATGGAAGCTGAAGGTGAAAGCCAGTCATCCTGAACTGTACAATTAAATCAGAGACTGGCAGCGTGAATGGGCCGCTCCCCTGAAGGGCAACAGATAAAGAAGGGTGTCTGCTTTGCAAGAGACAAAAAGGACTGTGGTTTATGGGGGTTCGTCTAAACCACTGAGAACAGAGAGCGCGCTGCTGTCAGACAGGCCCTCCCTGCCCTCATCTTTAACAGTCTCACTATCCCAGCACCTGTCACACTTACTCATGCCACCCCCTAATATTATTCTACAAAGCAAACTTCCAACAATATCACATAGAGATGTTTACAAGAGAACCATCATAGAGCCAGGTCATAGTATATGTCTATACGTTAGGTGAGACAACGGCCATGTTAGAAAGAAGCACATCAAGATTCATTATTATCATCATCAAGTTGGCTCATTATAAAGTACAGTTATCGAAATACCACTGTTGTTGGGTCAAGGAATGTAATTTAAATTTTTTTCAGGCAAGAATGTAATTGTTTTAATTTCATATCTGTGGTTGGAGCTTGAAATTCAAATATAAGTTTTCGGAGCTGTATCGTAGCTACTGGTCAGCCGGACAGCCAGCATGTCTTGCCAACTATCAACATGATTGGGCTGTCTTCTTTTTTGGATGAGGCAGACTAGACACTACTTTAACTCTTTTTTTGTTTTTTTTTAAACTTTGTGTGGTACATAAAAAGTTTTAGTTGATGGTGGCAATATTCCTCCCGCAAGTCCGTGATGTAAGCAGTTCTTGGTTATAGACCAGCAAACTGTTGGTGCCACTCTGGAACCAGGTTTCTTGGCCTAGACCTAGTTCTTCTGCAATCAAAACGCAAATAATTGTATTGAGATTAACACAGGAGAATGCTGTTCATCTTCCATTTCAAACCCAAAACACCCAAAGATGATTCTGTACATTAAGTTATCTGTGGTATTTTCTAACATATATTCTGCTGCCAGCATCTGCCATTTTATGTACACATTTGCCCTGCCATTGGTAGGGGAGTTCATTTATTTAAGAGCCAGTGTGTAGGCTTTAGGGGAATCTGATTGCTTGGTGTATAATCACCTGAAAATATGTTGTTGTGATGTTTTTGCAACCTCAGAACAGATCATATAGAATACATCTACAGAGGAACCCGTGTTGTACTGTCATGTTTCTACAGTAGCCCAGAAAGGACAAACCAAGCTCTCACTCTAGCGAGGGCCTTTAATGTATAAAAAAAAAAAAACCTCATCATATCGGAGATTCATTCCTTTAAGGTCATCTTGGTAATCTCAAGTCTCTTTTCTTTAATATCCTTGTTCATTCTTACTGATTTTGTCCTTTCTGCACATCTTTTTGTCATCCTTTTCCCATTTCACTCTCTCACTCTATCTTGCCCAGTCCTGGCTGGAGGGGAAAACCACTGTGGTCTCTCAATAGACAGAGTCAAATCCATCCAATTCAAATGGCTGTGAAATTGGATTGGAAATGAGCTTGCATGTTGAACGAGGTTGAGCAGTGTGTTCGATGGGCCTTAACGATAGTCTGCTCTTGTGGAACTCAGTGCTGTGGGGAGAGTTGCTTATAAGGCGAAGTCCCACAGCTAAAAAAGGGGGTTATGCCTCATTATGGAAAGGTCAGGCAGTAATGCATAATCACCCTTGACATTAAAGTTTACCTACTCTACATTAGGTAACTAGAACATTAATGAAAGAAGTTATTTTGTAAGAGTTACATCTTCGTGCATGGGATATGCTAAGTGACCTGTGAAAGGACACAAAAAAATAAAGGTACAATACTTTCTTGTATATTTATGAGAGGTTCAGACTGGTTGGGCTACATTCATGAAAAAAATATTGTGGTCTTTGTGCCAACCACCAAAATAGACTTTACAAAATAAAGAAAATATGTATCTTAATTCTGTCCGTGCTCTTCCTTGAGTCTGTACTTTGTAAATAAGGAATATAAAAAGTAATCTAATCTTGATGTAGCCTTACAAGCTGTCCCCCTTCTCATAGCTCTTCTCATAGCGTTCTGTTCATTCCCAGCATGCACTAGGAGGTTTCCATTACCCCATTAAGCTTTGTTGGAGAGATAAGGCTGTGAGCCAGCTCTCCTGAACACCCAAACACACTCAAACACACACAGGTTACAAGCTTTCCCTACGGAGGCCTCACTGTTGTCAGGATGAGCATAAACATACACATTCAGCCCTGACTGCTTCTGTGACTGTGTGTGTGTTGTGTTCATCCTGTGTCATCTTGTGTCATCCTGTGTGGTCTCCCTTTCCGTTTCTCTGTAACCTCAGAGCTGATGTTTATCCTTTTTAGTGCTTCTTCTGTTGCCATGGTATGAAGCTGTGTGTCAGGTGCTAATAGAGCCATTTTACAATACATTTGCTTTGAAAATCCTTTAATTTAACATAGGAATACAATTGTCAATTATTATGGCTATTATTATTTCTGGTAAAAAAGTAGCATGTGCAGTCCGTCCAGGTTGCTCCATATTGCCCAGAAGGTCATTTCCATCTTTGGTAACTGCATGAATGCATGTAAATGATGATCTACAGAAGGATTTTTCAGGACAGATTACTTTAACTTCGAAATAAATCCAGTTGGATCAATAACTGTGATTACATGGACAATATCTCTTCAACTTGACTGAAATCATTCTGACTTAGATTCAACTTAACTGTTTACATTGAACCCAAATAAAGTGATTTGATAACATGTGTTTACATGCCCCAAATAACTGAATCAGAATAGAGCATTTCTGATATATCACCCTCAGTGAAGTGTCTAATCTCCCAGAATTATAGGATTTCATCTCATTCATCTGTCTTGTGTAAAGTACTAGTATTAGGACATACATATTAAAAACAGAGTTACTGTGTAAAACATCTGTTTTGGTAATATGTTATTACACGTTGCAGATTTTCCTGATAAGCAGGCCGAATGTAAATATTAATATATTTTAACATTTCACATTCCAATTTAGGTTCATTCAGTTGATAGGATATAGAAAACATTACTTATTCAATATTTACTGTATGTTATGACACAGACTCATTAAACTTAAGCAAAAGACCAACCAGGATATGTAACTGTAGTTTTGCAAGGATGCCACAGCAGCCACTTTACAACAGAGTTCCTTCAGGCTAGCAGCAACAATTTAATGAATATTTCAGTAAAAGAAACAAAATCCCACAGTCTGATAAATAAGTTTGTTGTGGGAAAGCAGAGATCCACTACTTAACATCTCTTTGGGCAATTTGCCTGTTTGTCTGAGCCTGTGTTTGTGTGTGTTCGGCCACAGTGGCTGCACAGGGATGTGTGTGTGTGTCTGCGTCTGTGCAGGTTCCCATGGTGAGTCATGGGGATAAGTGGCAGTGGGCTGCTAAGGGGCCACTTAGAAATGGACGGTAAGATATGCTCATAGACGGGAGGAGTCGAGGAGATAGAGGGTGGTAATTGCCACTACGGAGGAAGATGGACATTAACAAGAGGAAGGCCTCATCATTAAGCTTTGGAGAGTGTGCGGGTGGGAGTTTAAGAAAAGCAAAGAAATGGATAAAGCAGCAAAATAGGGTGGGGGGCTGGGAGAGGTTATAAAACCCACAAAGAAAGTTTCTTTAAATGAGTTTTAATGTCAGAGAAAAAACAATTTCCTCCCTGGTGGTGATGATGAAAACTCACAGAGGAGTGTTATTAGGGAAGGGAGCACTGGTGAGGCAGTGCTAGCCACAGGGAAAGGAGGAGGGACATGATAAGCACAACTGACGAGGGACCCAAAGGAGTCAGTATATACAGCAATTCACCCAATACCCAGCTGATTCAATTATAGGCTGCCATTACAGGGAATAGTCAGGCCTGAGGTGAGCAACGTAAATTTCAGATGAAGCCAGATCTCAAAATGAGGGGCGAAGGGACTGAAGGTGCCCTGAGGTTGGCAGCTAAGATATATAGCAAGGGAGGTGTAGTTGAGTTAGTGAGTGAGGATATATAGCGTTCCAATCACATTTCGTCCACTGAGTGCAGTGTGTCCCTGAGTAAATCACCGTGAGGAGTACCATTGCTTCCAAGGTTGACGATTCAACTCCAACTGCAACATCGCTAAGTAAATATACTTGAAAAATGTATTGAAACTTTTTCAGTGGCCAGGTATTTTACTGAAGACACACTTTACAAAATTAATTTCATTCTAGTCGGTTTTCCCTAAATATGCATAATGAGAACATTTGAAGGATGAAGTGGCTGACATAGTTTTTCAGGTTAAAAAGCAATATGTGTGAAATGATGTGTCCAGATGCTCAGATCACAGTCCTCATGCAGTTCCGGTAATGGGAATGGGAAGAGAAGGAGGGGAACTGGCAGCAGGGATGGAAATTAAATTTTTAGTCCACCTGCCCCTTGACTGTCCAAAATCTTCCAGCCACCTTTTTTTTAGCAGTCATTTTCTTTCATGGTCTTTTACATCTTCCAATTTTAGGGGTTTAGTCCCAGCAGTGAAACTTTTTGTTGTTCTAAAGGCATCCGAAGCATGTTGACCCCACAAGGAACAGCTATCCTTCAGGGCTTTCTAACAGAGAGACTTTGTGGCACAGAGGCTTTAGGAAATGGAATGAGGTACTATAAAAAGTGAAAAGATTGTCATGGATTGTACAAAGGACTGTCAACCAGGAAATTGGGATTCACATCCCGAGTGGAACATGTTTTTTTTTTTTTACGTATTTTCAGTTTTAAATTGAAGTTTGGTTAAGTTTAGGCACAAAAACTACTTGATTAGGTTTAGGAAAGTTGTTTGGGTAAAAATATACTCTTTCACAATGGCACAACAAAAGCCCAAAAGTCCAACTTCTCTCATGTGGATGATGTACCAAACGCAACATTGTCAGGTTTGTCTCCTTATAATCAAACCTTTTTCTTCTTGATTTTGAAGGTGACTGCAAACATTATGGTGCATTACCAACAACAACTAGAATGGAGCGTGGATTGTATGTCTCTTCAAGTGGCCTTAGAATCTTGTGAATCCCAGTGAAACTAGAAGACTTGCCATCCAGTCTGCTTTGTTGAATTCGCTCTGTTACAACTGCATCATTTATCATTTGTATACGCTGCTTTTATCTGCCTGCCACTGTGGCTGCTAAAGTGAGCAAATTCGCCTGCCAATACACAAAAGTAAGGTGAGAGTTGAAGGTGAGCGGCTAATTTCCTAATCTGACTGGCAGGATATGTTAGAGCTGATTGGATGAGATGTGAAATCTCAGTCATGGCAATGCAAGGCTTCTAGAAACAACAGGAAGGGTTGCAACTCAAAACATGCGACTCATCTATTTCCATCAAACATTTTCTTCAAAAGATAGATCTTACTGGGAATGTGTTATAAGCCCAGAAAAGGCATTAAAATGTAAATATGCCCTTCTTGATGTCTGATTCTATGATACAGCCAGGGAGCATTAAACTCAAGACTTCTTTCAAATCCATTTTAAATTGGAAAAAAAAAATGCTATTTTCTAAATATTTCTCTTCAGTGAGTCCTTCAACTTCATACAGATGACCAGTTAAATTCCAGAAAGAAGGTTTTACAGCAGGTTCCTGTGATTGTCGTTGGCTAACCTCAGCAGGAGTGAGGCGACAGAGCTCTCTGACACTTTAGCTGCTTACTGATTAAGTGATGGATGACTGAGGAGATGGAGCTGACTGATACAGATGAGAGTTGTAATGGCTCTGACAGAGCGCCCAGGAAGCCAGCAACCAAAGGAAATGCAAGCTCCTGGTGGCTACAGTTTTATAGATTATAGTAGCAACCTGATAATATTTCTCCAAGTGTTTAGGAGTTTTCTTTATCGTTCCACCACATGCCTCAGGAAGCAGCACAGATACAGGTCAGGGAAGCATGATGACCTGCTGACTTGTGAAACTGAAAAAAACATTCTTCCATGCTGGATGGCAACACTGGTGACCTCAGCTGGATGCCTTGTTGTTTATTTTGGAAAAACTGTTTTCACCTGACCTATGAAGACCTTAACAAAGACCAGCCATATTGTAATCTTCCTGAATGAACTGGTAAGTGAAGTGTTTAAGGGCAGAATGCAGTAAAGATGGGCTCACAAATTGTGCAAATATACCAGTATTTCATCTTTCCTCCCGTCTTGCATTTTGTATCCGATTCTGCAGCCTAAACATTAGGACGCACAACACCTTGTAACACCTCTATATATGCTTTGTTCGGAAGTTACTTTAGTTCAAATAAACACAATAAAACAACTGGTTCTCTCAATACCTCCAGACTACAGCCATGTTTCCATTTGTCCCATCATTTCTAGTGTTTCTATTTGAAGCAAATAAACTTGGCTGCCTAGTTTTGTCAGAAGGTAGGGTTATAGGCGACATTATGCATGGCTGTAATAAACAGAGTAGAAGAAGTAGAGCATTCTCTTGCTGCTTTACATCTAAAATGGTTGTGATGTTGTGATTTTTTCATGGATTTGGCCATGGAATAAATTGGTTTCCTCATCAGTACACATTACCTGCTGCTACTACCAGCCATGCTTTTGTGCTTTATTGGAATATCCACGTAGACACTGTGGAAACAGCTGATTAGTCATGTGATTGCAATGTCAGAATTTACTCTGAAAAGGTGTTTCCATCTCCCCTCAAGCAAATGTACTCTTTTTCAAAAAAGGCAAAACTACCTCAAGCAAGTGTAAAAACGCCATGAAATTGAGGATCTTTTTCAAATTTTGCCATTTCCATCAACTTCTTCTGATGCAATACTTCAAAATGTGAATTAAAATATATGGAAGGAAAAACTGAATTCAGATGTAGCAAGGAAAGAAGGTGAAAATACTATATGGGGACAAAAAGTTATGTTTCAATCTTCCTCTTCACTTCATTGGAGCTCCTGACATGTTGTAATAAGGTGACCATTTTAAGATGCCATCTCAGTGAGCACAGCATTTGAAAGCAATCAGTGACCACTTGTCACCAGACCTTGACTTTGCTGAGGCAGTATATGATTGTGTCTTCTATATCTTTCAGGAAGGGTCACCGTACCTATTTGAAGGGAAGTGCATGGCCAGATAGATGCAGTTGCGTGCTGAGTCCATTAACTTGGCAAAGACCTGTAGAACAGCTAGAGTGGCATTTCGATGGAGGCTTTTCACCTTGACTCTACCATGCTTTGTATTCCCAGAGGAGCTACAATGCTGAATCCACAGAGTAAAAATGTCTCTGCCGTGTCTGCTAAAATTGCCTGTCATATTTTCCCAATGGTGGCCCGCTGCTTAATGCAAAGAGAGACAAGGTTAAGAGTTGAAACTCACATTTTAATTACAGTGTCTGAAAGCCAGTCTTCAGAGTTGCACTGGTAAGCAGAAACCAATCTGTAAGTTAACTAAGAGGAGTACAGTAGTACAGTGTACTCTACAAGCAGTATAGCAATGCAGAGTCGGTAAAGCTGAAGTCTGGATGGCTGCAGCTCAGCAAATAGAACAGGTCTGCCATTATTCACAGTTTGGGCTGTTCAGTCCTGGCCACTACTTTCCATTTGTCAAGGTGTCCTTGAGCAAGACAGTGAACTTTATCTTCTCCCTAAGGTTAGGCCAGAGCCACTTACACAGTAATGGAGAATTGAAAAGCATTTGGGGCTAAAAGTCCAGTATAAATCTAGCCCGACTTTAATCCATAAAATAAATGTCCAAATATTCACTCCCCACTGGTGTGAAATAGTGTTCTCTAAAGTTTGCAGCTCCTTCTTTGGCAGGCAGGAAGTTCTTGGAATGTTTTTGGTCAATGAAAATGTAGTCTCCACAAAGCTTTTGACAAACTGCCAAAAATGAGCCAATGAGATGCAGCAGCAAAATGTGGTGTTCCTCGGATGGAGACAGAAAATGAATGTTGCTCGGGAAAGCACCTGTGGTTGAAGCTGCCATCGTCAAGTGGACTGATAATGCCTAGTCATATAATGCCCCCTTGAGCAGAAACTTGAATTGCCAGCAAACCTTGTAGAGTTTCCAAAGGGTGGTTTGAGTGATTTAAAAAGTGAGAGAACATTGTGTTTAAGAAACTGCACAGGCTGCTGAGGCAGCAATCAGGCTAATTCTACAGCCATGTCATATTGCTGGAACTGTAACTACAAGCAGCTGAGAGAGAAAAAGTGCCCCACTTGTAACTCTGGGGGGGATCCTGGGAATTCCTCACAGTTACTACAATCTAATTGTGTCAATATAACAAGGCCCAAAATACCTACCACAGCTCAAGGTAAATAAACCTTATTATCACTCATAAATCTCGGTATTGGACTTACAGACGGGTGACCAATTAAATGGTCCGTTATGATTGTAGTGGACAATTTGACTCAGAGAGATGTGGTCACTATAAATTTGATCTACTGTATATCCAGCATGTCACATGTTTAATATACAGAGGTGTTGTTTGGAAAATCGTAAAGTAACAAGCTGTAAACTCTTAACCTTTTTGCCTTCTTTATCCATGGATAATCTCATTGTCCACTACTTATGTATTCACTGGGTTCAATTAAGTCCACACACACTACTAATCCCATGCAATTTAGGCCAACGAACAAGAGAGAGAAAGGAAACTAATTCAGGGACTTTACATAATCAGTTGGAAACAAGAAGGCTTTGATGATGCCTCCAGATACCATCACACTCAATTTATGGTTGATCCATGCTTTCAGCCAAAATAAACCGGAAAGAAAGAGATGCTACTGTAGCAGGTGCAGTAATCCAACACCTGAACATGTGGGTGGTACACACAAACAGAAAACAGACTACATACACGATTGTAATGGCTGCCATTGAAACAAGAAAACAGGGTTGTTCACAGGCCTGTTTCATCAAACAATAAGAACTATAAGTTCAATCAGATGCGTCCTTGCATCAAAATCTATACATGCAGTTCTTTCAATTACTAGCACTTGTGGACAAAAATGTGTTTTCGTCAGGTCACAATAACCTTGATCTTTGGCCACCATCTAGTATATCCTTGTGTCCAAGTGAACATTTGTGTCAAATTTGAAGAAATTCCCTGATGGCGTTCCTGAGATATCACGCTCATAAGAATGGACAGACATGAGGTCACAGTGACCTTTACCTTTGGCTATCGTCATCTTTTCAGTTCATGTAAATGATTGTTCCAAATTTTGTGACATCCTGTCAAACTGATCTTAAGATATCGTGTTTTAAGCATAGTGGGGATGGACCAACCGACCAACACACCTTCTTATTGAGATGTGTCATGGAGACATCTAAAAAACATGGGTTCTCCTCCTCAACAGTGGCCTTGAAATGTAGAACAGAGTTGAGAGGCATGGGGAGGAAAGTTTGGCAGGAATATACAATTCAAGAGCTCTGCAAGAGTTTGCACATACTACAGTATATGCATAATCCTACAACTGTGCTAGTGTGCATTTAAATGTGTGTGAGTGAGAGTGACTAAGCAGAAGACAAAGAGAAAGATCCAAGATCCAAGATCCAAGATCCAATTCCAGGTGAGAGATGGTAAGTGTAAGAAATATGAGACCCAATCAGAGTACGGTAGTGCACCAGTGACTCCCCACCAGCTTTAATTAACTGGCAAGACACCAAATCTTCATTGCAACAGCGTTTGTGTGTGTGTTACTGTCATTAAATGAAAGGGAAGCAAAGAAACAGCAGTTTGTTTCTTCCAGGCTTGGCAAAAACAGGGTGAGTCCAGTCAATGTGAGTAATTGCACAGAAAGCTGACACTGCTTGGGACTCTCATCAATTTTAATATCTTGGAGACTAGCTACTGTGTTTTATCTGAAACAGTCTAATGCACAGGCTTTGGATATCAGTTCAAAGAACCAAACACTGTTGGAACTCAAGTGTGCAGTAAAATGACTGTGCAATAAAGAGTGAGTGTTAGTGTAAATTCTTGTTCTGGGATGCAGCCCAACTAAAAATGTGTTTTTTCATTTAGTTCAGTTGCTTGGCATTGTGTTCAGTCAAGGTTTAAATTGGCTTTCATGGCCAAAAGTTATGTCTTTTATCACCACATTATCAAGAGGCAGTAGACATAGGTAGTTAAAACACAGCCATTTTAGAAAATGGTGTGAAATGATGCGTGATGCAATATAATTATGTTGTGGACCTAACAGAAAATTCACTTGAATGTTGAACCAAAAGTTAAGGGTGTAAGAAAATATCAATACTTACACAAAGTACACATAACATCACAATAACACATTTTTGTACTAAGGTAGAGGCTGAATCTGAAAGACAGACCGGTGCTGAATCATGGACTCATTGTAGCTTCCACAACAAAGAAAAAAAAGAGTAACTGCATTTTGAAAGATATACTGTGCTAAAATCAAATACTCATTGGAGAAAACTAATCTGAGAGAACTCAGCAAGACACCATGTTAACATATTACAGTTAGCTACAAAAAGTGGCTAATGGTAAAGAAGTGCACCCCTCTCAACTCACTGTGGAACAAGTTCACACACATTCAGATAGATAGTTGTGATGGAACCTTCAACCTTTTACTACTGTGTTAGGTTTGCTAATACAAACACTAGGTGTGCACCCTCACATTACTTCCTGTTTACGTCCTTAAAGTTGGAGTCAAAGTGTCAGATGACTGAAGGTAGATTACAATGCTACCATCTGTCACACATCCAAGAAAAACATCAAATATTGAATATTTACGACACCTGCACATCACCCAACAATAGCCACTGCCCAGTCAGAGGGGGAAATAAATCTGGGATATCAACCAGCTTAACACTGTGGAACTCTAGCTTTACCTTGTCGACATGAATCCAAGAGGAGGAATGCTAAGCTTTTGAAAATCTGAAATACTCTTGCAGGGGTAAACACACGCACTCACACATACTCACAAACACCAGTTTCATGAACAAACAGAAGTTGTTTTAATGCTTCTTATGAAGCAAAGGCCGTCTCTGCTTCCCCAGAAGCATAGAAGCAATCACTTTGAGAGGCTGAGGATAGAGATTCAATCTGGCAATTTTTTTTTTCTATTTGTCTGACTCTGTTTCAGTCCACAGCAAGCCTTTATCAAAGATATGCACATGTACTTAACATAACAAACACTCACTCCTTAAATGTAACAAAATTACATAAAGCAGACCAAGAAAAAGCAGATTGACTTCATCAGGAAAGAAAAGTGTGTAAAAGTGTGTGTGAGGGGAAAAAAGACAGAGAAATAGTGCTGAGGCTACTTTTAACAGCAAAGAGATTAAATGTCTTTGATCTAACAGGGAATCAATATCTCATGGCACAAGTGTGAAGTGAAGAAAACCAGCCGCAAAACAGAACAAATAAAGGCCTGATAAAAACATAAAAACGCTACAGAATAATTTTTTTTCTTGTCATTATTCTTACATTCATCTTAAATTGAAGATATTTATGATGTCATAAAAAGCCCTGGCCATATTGACAAAAACAAATGCTTTAAGGGGTGCTTTAAGGCACCCCGGCCTGTTGCGGCTGTGATTATTTTAGCAGTCCCTGAACAAAATTGTTCTTTCTGAACAGCAGCATAGGGAGAGATAGAAAGCAATAAAAACCATCCTGTCTCCCAAGCACAATGCTATAGGTAAAAATAACAGCATTGCACAAGTTTGTTTTTGCCTTTTAACTTCATGGGGATGGTGCTGAGCAGAACTGCTTTTTGTCACTTTTATATGTTAAACATAAAAACATACATAAATTGAACGCATTTTACCTGTTACTGTTATTTATCAGATATTGGACAAAATATGACCTTAAATGCAGAGTATGTAATTCCTGCCTCTTGGGGTCTCTCATTCAGAAAAAAACATTTAAAGACGTAACAGATTATGTTGTGAAGTAGTATGAGATCATGGGAGTTGTTGTTTTTACCACCATGAGATTTGCAGATGAAAATCTAGGTAGGTTTACAGACGAGATAATGTATTACGTTTTATTCACATTACTTTTATTGATGCACGTCATTTCATTCTAATGAAATAGCCACAATTATAAAACACATAGTTCTGGTATTTGACTGTGACTGGTTGAGCTGCATTCAAAGCCATAGTAACTACTCACATACCTGTGCCCGCATTACATCAGTATTACCGCGCCAAACAAATGGTTTGTGTTGTGGTTGTGAGTTTTGATTTACCGGGTGAGCTCAGTGTGAATGAGTGGTGGAAAAAGATGGCGACGATAGAGGAGGAAAACAAAAAAGAAAGGAGACACATTAATGAGAGAGAAACAGATGAGCTGGAAAAGTCAATATACAAAGCTGGGACTGTTAAACAGACCATGTGGTCCGTTTGCTCTTTTCAGACCTGGTGTGAGAGAACTGTACAAAAACTCGCTGATGAAATGAAATCATGTTAGTGACTGAGTATAAATGTGCAACGTCTGTGCAATTTTACTGTCGCCCAAACTATCACAGAAGATGCTGGAGTAATATCCTCTGCATTGAACAATTACAGAATACTTCTCCAGAGTGAAACAGCCCAGTACCAGTGAAGAGGAGTGCTAACTTAACTAAACACTACTTCAACTACTGCACTTAATGGCAATATCCAGATATGCTTTGCATTGCGTCTGTGAGGCTGCTTGGCAACCATTCTGCAAAACATCACTGACCAACTATTGCTTGGCAGAAAAAAGGTTATTTATTTATCAACAATACTTGCATTTTGTGTTGTTGGGTGTTTCTTTTATGTAATATATATAGTATATGTATATAGATATAAATAAATATACAAAACTTAAAAATGATCAAAATTGTAAAACCCTTACCTATTCTACATCACTATAACTGTAAACGAGCTTATTGCTTTGGTAACATTAGTACAAATATCATCCCACTGACGAGCAACCAAATAAAACAGCTTTCATTGAATTTGAAAATTGTAATGTTTGAAAACATTTGATATAATCCGAGTGTACGAGTCAACAAATTCTATAACTGGATTTTAGATATCATGTGGAAATGTTACATATTACAGCTTTAAGATAAGCATGTATATAGTATGTCATAAATGTCTGATTTAGTACATGACATAAGTAAGTCACATTAGAAAGGTTTTATCAAAATTATTCTACAATATAACGTTAAAGGACCAAAACACAGTTGACACAGAAAGGTTTTCACAACGTGTGTTTAAAGAACCTTTTAAGTAACCACTTCTCTTTACTGGTCCTGAGTCAGCCTTATCTGGATGCAGACTGTAGGCCAATCATGGAAGAGAATAACAAAAGGGTCATCTCTCTGGGCATCGGCATGGTGACTGTTGCCATGCCAGCACTGAGGCGCTCCCTAGCCAAGCACAGTGATGCCTATGGTCCTTGCTTTGATAGTGTGTGTTTGTTAAAGTATATGTCAGTCAGCAAAGCACAACAGCAAATGTGCTTATATGGCGTAAATCAGTGCCTGTCAGTTTAATAGCTCAACTCAAGTATATCATGTATCTGTTGTATAATAAGTGCTTGTAGAATGCATGTTTGTGTGTGTGTGGAAGGGTTCCAGATCATAGTCCTTTAGAAATGAGCTGAAAGGGCATGAACTGTTCCCATGCAGCGCTGAATGTCACTGGGTTAAGCCAGAAGTCTTCTCTTTTTCTCCCTCACTCATTCCTCTTAGCAATGTCCCTCTCTCCTTCACTCGCAGCTCATTTGTTTTCTGGCTTGATCAGTCACCCCAACCCCCCACCCCCACCCCCACCCCCCCATGAGGAACTGAAAGTCAATATCGTCAAGAAACTTTCCTTTCATCCTTCTCTCCTCATTTGTCCTCTATAGTTTAAAACCTCCTCATCTCTGTACTCATGTCCAGAGGATACAAATGGGGCATATTCAAGGGCATTTAATTTATGGGTGATATGACAGTATATACAGTGTGAAGGCTGAAATGTGTCCACCTGTAGAGATTTGGCAATACAGTTTCCACCACAGGAGTTATCCTCTAATAAATGAGGGCTGGTTTCTCCTGCGATCTCACAGTTATATCACATTGTTATGTGATGTTGTGAATCCAGCTGCCTCCCAGGGTAATGTGATTTGGGCAGCAGGACTGCTTCACATATGAAAGTGATGTCTTTGCAGCAGGCAGACAGACAACTTCCCATGGCCATTTTAACTTTGTTCTGAAAGCTGAATCTGCCACACTGGAAACTTGATTAGCGTTACTTCAGCCAGAGTTTTGAAGTTGGAGAACATTTCACCCTGGGGAGTGATCAGGAGTTTGCAAGACTCTCGGAACGTGAGATGTCTCAATCCTGCACACACTCACTTCAGGGCTCCTTGGCCTCCAGTGTGTAGCTCTTCAACACACTGTCTGCACCCAGATAAGAGACACATTATTGCTGCATGTGAGTTTTCAGCCAAAAATCAAGCATGGAAAATAATTGGTCAATGCAACCCCTGCTCAACCTCACCTCGTACATCCACGTATACCTCACAAACTTTTCAAACCTATACCTGCACACACCTCTATACTTGTCTACACAACTGTCATTTTGCTTACCCCTCCACCTCCTTTCTATATCCATTCACCTGTGTGAACCTTTCTTTTTTCCTCCAGAAATGAACCATAAGGACATTCTTCTCAATGCCCTTTCCTTTACCCGTCATTTTCTCATTCCTCCATCTAACTTCAGGCAGGTACTTTATTCCCTCCTCACTTTGCTCTATATCCTCTGTATAATGTAATTTTGAGTCACATCTGCATTGCTGTTCCCAACTTCTTGGACATTACTGTTGACTGGCAGGTGACCAAGTCTTTCTGTGACCCGTTATCAGCATGATGCATAATGCATCCGGCTGTCTTGGAGTACTTTGAATACTTATGGTTAGGTTAATGTCGGATCAGCAGTAATAAATGTGATGTAAATGATGTCCATCTATTTTTGCATGTCATTCACCACTAAAGTTGAGAAACCCCTTTAGCAGTTTATTGTGAAAAATGTATTATAGTCAGCATTTCTATGATTTAATACTGCAGTGGTATGGATTTTGTTGGAGGGGAAACATTTTGTTGCCTATTTTGTGTTCTGTTTCTTTCTTCCAGTAACACTTAGTTTGACATTGAAGTTACATTCATACAGTTATACACATTCAGACGAGAAGGGGCCCAGTGCAGCCAAAGCAGCAACTGCCACAGCTGGAGGTTGAAGTCAATGATGGCCACTATATGCAGGTGCTTGGGTGATATAAGGGAATATACAGTGTGACGGTAGAAATGTGTAATCTCAAAATTCCTGCAATTCATACAGGACCTCATGAAACCAGGTACCTCCCCAAGTAATGGGATTTGCGTAGCAGGACTACTACTCACATGAGAGAGACAGTTGGTAGTGCAGAAGATGAGAGTGACAAGAAAACATGGAAGTGCACAGTGAAATTATCATGACAGAGCATTACATATATACTTTTTGACAGTCTTTTGTCACCTTTTTGAAATGGAAGATGAGAAAATCCTGCAGGATTTGCCTTGCAGGAGTGCCTTTCTTTTGGTTCAGTCTAACCTCCAAGTTTGTGTGCTTTTTTGACAAATTGAAGTCAGGTTGTTATTTATTTACAACTGTTCACCCTAAAACCTTGAAGTGTCTGCTCTTATATGGATCCTTAAAGAGCTACCAAACACTAAAACATGCTTTTTTGAGCTTTACACTGAATAATGTGACTCCACTGCAATGAAAAAAGTCAATGCTGGAGCAAACCAACCAATCTGCCTTTCAGTGGGAATCTGACAAACCTCGATCATTTTCCGATGGGGAACTGAAGCCGTTATATTGCTCAATTCAGAACCACCAGACTCCCACAGGGGCTGGGATTTTGCTTTGTGAAACTGCTGGTGAAAATATTGTAAGTATATTGTGCACTTAAACTGATATTGATTGGATAGGTGATCTCATATATGGCTCATATGGTCTGCTTAGGTGTCTTGCAGTTCTCTGTCCTACAGACATCTGTCCTGAATAACACCTGTCTCACACATCCACACACCTCCCTTCAGCTCCTCCTCGCCTCCCTCTTAGCCTCTTGTCAACTTTTTAGCACTTTTCAGAATCATGCAGTGGGTGGAGACAGACACTGACTGTGGTGTTACAAGTTACAATTTAAAGCTTCAATGTCGAAAGAATATTATGCCACCTTTCCACTGACAGCTTTTTTTGTGTTTCCATTATGTGGTAGCAGGTATTATCAGGTACTATTTATAGTAGCACCTTTGCTGAAGTTCAAAGAGAGCTGATGTGATTCTGAAACGTGACATGAACGCATGCAGATCAGAGATCGGTCAATCCAGAATCACTGTTTCACCAATGCGTATGTCCGTCGCCAAGTCACAACAGAGGACATTTTTAAATAGCCAAGCAAAGCTAGCAGGAATTCTACAAAAAAGTAAGAGCACATTTTCAAGTAGGCTCTAGATAATCATTCGGCACTGAAGTCGCTTAAGATAACATCGCAGTATGTTTATGTTGTGTTGCTATTACAACCAGCCATGCCAAGGGGGTACTATACCTTCAATGGAAATGTCATGTGCTGGTACCAAAACTGAGCCTAGTCGAGTATAGTTTGGTGATTTGAGCTGGAAAAGCGGCATTTGTTCTACTGTTTTGAATCTTTCGTTTAAAAGCTGCAGGAGCTGAAATTATGGGAAACAATGCTAGAATTTGAAAACACACGTGATCACTTTGCAGCTATATCAAAAGACTAAATATTAAAATGTAGATGACCTGAAGTCGTTTAATGGCCCTATGGCAAAGTGAAGCCACTTTTCCAAGCTTCTGCGTCGATCCACAGAGTAGAGTGGAGTCAGTCATAACTGGTAATTACAGCTGTCAATCATTATTTGTCATCACTATTTTTGCCCAGTGACGCTAAACAAATATCAAGCACTGCAGCTTTAATTGATATTGAGTTTAATAATTAAATTTTAATGTACATTAAACTCTATACCATTTATTTCCTTATGATTATTTCAGACCACATACATGCTCCTTACCATACCCATATACTGCAGAAAAGCGAAATCCTCAAGTAATGCACAAGCACAAATCTGTACTGAAGTGCAGTACTTGAGTTACATTCCACCAGTGCTGTACTTTATGCTTGAACAAGCACAGGCTACGGCCTTAAGGACTGGCTGAAGGAAATACTTTTATCTTCTCTCAGCTATACCTGTCAACATAGCACTAACTGAAATTGAAATAGGGAGAAAGATGTGTGATATGACACCCGAGAACAACAATTGCAGGTGTGGTACTGCATGTCATGATAGAACAAATACAAATATATCATGGTGTCACAGCTACAAAGTTCAGCAGAGCTGCAAGACACCCCCCTGCCAACAGCCATCAGCACGTCCTGCCCTCTTTGTTTGTTGGGAGGCCAACTGGAAAAAAAAAAAAATCACAGAAACCAAGAACACTATCAACCCCCCTGTAGGAGGGAGGGTGATGACGGAGTAAAAGAACACACAGAGTGGATGATGAGTTGGAGGATGAGAGGAAGAGGCTGGAGTTGGTAAAAAAAGAGAGGAGACTGCAAGAGAAAGGTGAGATTTGACGGCAAACTTCTGCTCAATGGGGAGTGATGGATATCGAAATGTGTTAAGTCTGTGAGTGACATGTAACAAACTGCACTCACAAGATCTGTTCCACACAACTCAAAAAGCCACATACACTACTACACACATCAGAGCGTGTGATTGAGTTCCCATACAGATGGCTGGTGTTACCTGGTGTCATTTCTCCACTGTTATTGTATTTTGCTGTAAGATCCCCTAGATTGGTTCCAGTTACCCAAAAGGCTTTAGGTGTGTTTGATACTCTTCAGACCTTGAAGCAGGCTTCAAACTGTATACACACTGTATAAAATCACATAAATAAATTGGCCTTTATGAGTTTCTCTGGTCTCTGTTTTGGACCGACTGTCTGAATGCTGTTACAGTAAATTCATTAGTATTGGATAAAAAGGGGAAAATGAATGGCCCATAACTTGAATGTTGCTTCTTGTAGTGTTCCATGCAGCCAAAAAGTCTATAGATTAGATTTTTACGCTGACACTTGATTGCTTTTTGCAGTGTTTCAAAAATTGACCTTTTCTGGGGTCATTTGATTTTGTAATGAGATTTTCCAGTCACAGTTCCACAGCTTTACCTCTGACCCCTCAGTTAAAGGCAGGTCTAATTTGGACTTCTCTAAATTTATACAGCATGTAGAAAAACTCGTGTGAGTGACACTAGCAACAGCTACACTGGCTTAGTAAACATTTGAGAGGCATCTGTCTTCAGATCTCTACTGTGGGGACACTTCCAGTCCTTGCCCCTTGAAGGTAACGGAAACATGATTCATATTTTCAGGTGATTATACAACGAAACAAAAACACAATTATAAATATTATGTTTAATTTTTTTTTATAATTAGATCCTCCTAAATCTCTGTAAATCTTAAACACTGAACCTTTAATATCTATCATATTATGATTATATCGACTATTCTGAAGACTATACTACCACATATACAAACATGTTAATATTTTATGTCCTGAGAGTGGAATCTGAAATATAAGTGTCCCCAGAGTGCAGGTCTGCAGCCAGACTGTCTTGGAAAATACTGAATTTAGTTGTCCAGTGTTTGAAACATATTTAAAAAGCAGCTTCTCAAGAGGAAACTGAGAACACATTTATTGGCAGTTCCTAATGATGAGAGGGAAATGAGGAGGGTGGGAATGCCAAACTCTGCATGCACAATTGAGCCACTACTTTCTACACACACAGATATAGACAATGACTGGTGCATGGTTTTGAGCCTGGGCAATGGAAGCAGGTGTCTGATGCACAGAGCCAATCTCCATCCCTCAGTACTGGCACAGACTGTCTGTGTGTGCTTTATAAAGGGTCCAAGGGATTACCAAGTTGCTACTGTACTTTGAGCTCATCTCTTTCTTGTCATCACAACACTTTGGGCACCTGCCACCAGATATGCCAGCTGCTGCAAACATACGCAGTATGTGCTATAAGCAGCTGAAAACTCTAGCAATCATTTTGCCATCAAGTTATGCTACACAACAGCAGCCATTTGAAATGATCAAAGTGCAGGGGATTTCCCTCAAACAGCAGTATTCTGATTTATTATGCACAAAGCCTGGAGACTCTCTTAGAAATAGTTAAGCACCCAGTCCAGCTGGCTTGGCAAGATGGTGAACTGTGTCAGATTCTGCATAACCATCTCAATGACTTTACTATGCATTTAAATTCTGTTTCCATTAATACCTGCCCATCATTGATTCAATTATAGACATAACACTTAGTCTAATGTGAAGTGTAGGTACTCATAACTGTTAACAGAAACAGCTCCAAGGTCATTACTTACCAAAGCATACACTGCCTGAATACCTCAGATCTTCTACTGTTTTGTTAAGTAGAATCAAACAAAAGGTTCAGGACTATCTTTCTACTTGCAATAAACAGTTTGTAGTGCTTTCCATGTGAACCCTGTTTCACGAGAATAACAAAACTATATTGAACATATA
>JAPQRN010000014.1:6498436-6508969 GCA_037367275.1 Coranthus polyacanthus
CTTGTTAAATGGCCCCATTAGGAACATGCTGTTTTATATTTACTTTTGCAACATTTATTATGTACATTTTCACTCATCTTATTTACAGTTAAGAAATGCATATTTTCCCTTTCAACTGATGGCTGGTTTATCTGTCCTAAGCCCTCAAACCTGGCCATGTTTCCAGTGTCAAACAACACCAGAAGAAGCACTTCAAAGTATCCAAGACTAAGTGTGAAGGAAGGAACAGACAGTAATGCAATCAAGGAGATGGTGTCATTTGAGACAAGCTGACGTAGTTAATACAGTATGGACACAGAAGGCAGACGCGGCCTAGCTTACACTCACAGAATAATGCATGGGGCAGAGGCATCAGGGTGTAACTTATAGCCGGCTTAACGGGGCTGTGACACACGATTCAGCAGTGGTGGTAATGTTTTCGGCTGGAACAGCTCAACCGGAAGAAAAAAACGGAAACACAACAGGGATCAAATTTGGCAGAAATCCTCCACGGCCCCCACACTTTCATCTCCATAACCTCAGTGTACATTTTTTAATCTGTGTTTCCAAGAAATCTGGTACAGTGTTACTTTTCCACATTTTTACACCTGTGTAAGTTTTTGGCAGATTATCTTTTTTTGTTTTTCATTAGAGTATAAACTATACTACTTGCATAATACAGGACAGTAACTGTGTATACTTTTTAAGTTACTATACCTTTGCGCAATTACCTGACTGAAAAGTTGCCACAGAAAGATGATAAGGATACAGATATACAGATCATCACACATCAAGGTTATGTTTTACACAAAGGAATGTTCTCAGAGATGAAAACCTTATTGCTGTATTTCAATTTGAGTGTCAGACAACAAACTCTTGTAAATCCAAATTCATTTAAAACAGCAAACTCTTAAGTCTTTGATATGAGGAGCTTCCACCAACACAATGCCTCATATATAAAAGATTCTCAAAATAACATACACCGTGATTTCCAGGTTGCTCTGTCACATCTTGAGTTAAGGCTTGGTTAGGTTTAGGCACAAAAACAACTATTTTAGCTTTAGGAAAAGAGGGTTACAATAAGTATATTACACGACATTACAAAAACAAACACACAGTTTACTTTTGAAAAAGGACATGAACACTAGCCTCCTGTGTTTAAACATTACACTTAAGAAACTTTTAAAATGTGCTTTACCGCTTTAAATTGTTCAAATTAACACTTTAAAAATGTTAAACTATAGGCTTTAGAACCTAAGTAAGGACAGTCGAGTAAACCTTAACTTGTCAGGTTTACTCGACTGCAGTTTGTCACTTTATGACGTCACTAGATCGTCCGGAGATTTTACCAGAAAAATGACGCCTTTAAATTAGAGCTGCATGATTTGGTGAAAAAAATGATATTGTAATTATTGTGGCCAATACTGCAATTTACGATAGTAACTGGAATCTACTTGCTTGGTTATCATGGGAAATGCACATGTTACTGATCATTTGAAATTGTGAAATGAAAAAAAAAAATCTCAATCATATTCTTTTTCAGCTCAAACATAAAATAAAAATAATGTGAAACTGTTTTTTTTTTAACAACTTTCATTTTGCATTTATTCACACAGTATCTCTCAGCTCAGAGTCACTGAATCCAGAATATCACCATACACTGATTCTTTAAATTGCAGCCTTTTGCCTTTATATAATTGCACCAGCTGACACAGTGATTGGATTCATTGTACTTTACTTTAAACACCTGACTAGTATTGTTGTTTTCTGGTGAGGTTGGACTGGACAGATGAAATAACTCACCAAAAAAATAAAGATAACCATGTTGATATGAATATGCATGACCTTTCAATCTCTATTCTTACTTAAGCATTTTTTAAAACATGGTTGACACCTTTTAATCACAGAAGTTTGATTCCTTCAAAATCTGTAAAAACACATCTGTAAAACTATGAAAAGACTATGACTTCCAGAGTAACAAAAGCTAAACATAAAAACACAAAATAAAATGTGGATGTTATGTTAAACTGGAAAAGCCCATTTCGAGACTCATCTCTGCTTGGAAGTGAAAAAGGAGATGCTCTGCTGAAACGCCACAGGAAGATGATGGCACGGCGCATTAACAGATCTCGTTTCACACACAATTAGAATAAGGAATGGTGTCATTCTCTTGCCTCTTTTCATAGTATATGTGTGCATGCACACACACACAAGCATCAAAACACAACCCTGAGCACACACACTCACGTTGACCTCAACTCAGTAGGGATCGAGGATCATGACCAGGTGAACAGATTCAGGTGTATATGTGTATGTAACAGGGTCAAACAGCCATTAGACTCCAGTTTGTCCTTCCAGCAAAGCAACAAGATGTTCTGTGTGATGGTCATTTGTTCACAACAGGCATTCCTGCTAGGCCTGTCACAATTATTACATAATCGCCAAATTGAAATTATTTCAGCTAATCATGATAATTGACTCCATTCAGCTGTTTAAAAACAGCTGGATGAAATCAACAGAAATGTTATATTTCGTCACTTTTTCCATTTCATTTTCCATCATTTGAGATTTGACTGGCACTCCTTTAATGACATTATCTCATCGTGCCACTGTCACTTTGAGGCACTTCACTGCACTTGTCATTATCAGTAATTTCTTTGCATATTTCCGTAAAAGGCTTTAATTATTAATGTCAAATCTGCCCTGTACATATTTTGTTTACAAACCCCAACAGGCAAACAGAAATACAAATTTTATTAATGTGCTCCAGTGTTCAATGCCAACAAGACAATCAGAGATTGCAGACCTTCCCCCCAGATCATACAACTTCACTATGTTGTAAATACACAAACACGCACACATATATACATATATACCAAACCAAGTCTGTTGCTGGACTTGGTTTATGAAAAAGATCATGGGTGGGTTAAAATAGACCAGGCCAGAGAATACCCAGGTTTAGTTATGAACACATGAGTACAAATGGTACTCATTATCTCACCCATTATATACACCTGGTTGGGTGTAAATGACCATATGGGCTTTCCAACCCCGGGTGTAAATACTGCAGCATCTGCCATAAATAAACTATTGTTAGGCTTACACTAGTGCCACTACAGCAGTAGCAGAAAATGAACAGGATTAAACTGTTAATCACAATTATCGGTATGACAATTTATTGTCAACTCAAAATGTCATTATCGTGACAGCGCTAATACCTGTTGCTTTTACTGCTATTATTGTCTTTGCAGACAGTGAATGCAAAATGTTCAGATATTTTCTCTGCAGGTTGTTGAAAATCTTTCATGGAAATGTGAGAAATTTCCAACTACAATAGATGAGGTCAACTAAGGACACCAAGAAATATTCTTGAAATTCTTATTATATTATATCTCTCCTGTGTCTGCTGTTAAGTTTAAGTAAGTCTCCCTACAGTCTTAAAAAGAAATATTAAGAAGAGTTCACTGCCTTTTCTCCATTAAAAATTGAAACCGTGGGGTGACCGAGTGGGAGACCCTCCATTGCCTCTGTGTAATATGAGCCATAAGTTGCAGGGGCCGTGGCTTATCTACATGTAGCTCTCTGTGGTGAATAATGCATGTTGAGTGGACCACAGGCAAGCCACAGCTCTCATGCATGGTCACTGTGATGGGACCGGGGGGCTTAGCAGTGAGCAGTGCTAGGGTTTCACCTGACACTGGGGTTTATCTGTTGATCTCAAGTCAGCATGTGAGCTGACCCGCACTAGGGTTTCACCTGGCGCCGGGAGGGTTATCTCGTTGACATGGGAGTCAGATTCAAGCATGGCGTTGTGGAGTGTCCCCGGATTTAGTTTAAGTGGTTTTAAATGCAGGTGGAATCCCCTCAGGAAATCAACAGAGGAGCCTGGAGTGAGTGAATGTAAAAGCAGGAGCCGCCCTCTGTTTCTTTTGTGGACCCTATTGCCTTGTAAATCTCATTTACATCGATGCAGCTGAGGCTACTGAGGACGACAACTGAGAAATATTTGAGGACAGTGGTGGTAGGGGCAGCGGTAATGGTAATACCAATGGACATGGTAATGGTAATGAAAATGGTAATAGATGGTAATAGATATGTGGATGATATCACACGTGAAGAGATCAATGGAACATGACTTGTGCGGCAAAGATAATGGCTTCAGTAATTGCAGTACATGTCTAGTTATTCTGTTGCTGCTCTCTGATACCTAATGAATGATACTTTCCTTCAATTTATCTTTCCATTAAAAAGACAGATTGATAAAATCAGTGGTGGGTGAAGTATTCGGATCAAAATATCACAGTAATGGGAGCTTCTGTGTCGAGTCACAGAGTAGAGAAGTTGAGTCGCGCCTGATGGACTCTTAACAGGGACGTAGCTGTCAATCACATATTTTAACCCCATTCTTCTCTGAAAACGCCACAGACTGTAAGTGGACAGTGGTTTTTGAACTGTCGTTTTGAAGCCAGTAGTTTGTAATGCAGTAGTCGCCATGTTGGCTTTTTGGGGCTGGAAGTGACCATACATGGGAGTGCAATGGGATCAGAGCCGTCTGCGAGGGCTGACGGGTGAGCTAATGCTAAACGCTAGCTTACTGACAATTTACAGTCTTGTTAGTGTAACCTATTAAACACAAAAGTCAACCTGTTTTGTGACAATACATTTTCCAAATAATCCAAGAGTGTTCTACGTTAACTTAAGAAAGATGAGAATTTTATCCTTCACTTTATTACAAACTCAAAATCAACACGTTTGGAGATGTGTGGTTTTTACTGGACAGAAAGGAAATTACATTGTAATGTTAAGTATCTAATGCTGTCAAGACAGTAAAATGTGCAATATTTGCCTCTGAGATGTATACAGCCACAGAAAACCTAAATATTCAAGTATGGATCCCTCAAATTTGTACTAATGTATAGTTCTTAAGTATTTGTGCTTAGTTACATTCCACCACTGGATAAAGTATAAACAAGGCTGTATCAGAGTTCATTGTGTAAAACTTTGTTGAGCCATCAACACAGAAAAGAAAAATAGCTTTTCAGGAAACTCATTTCAGTTTGGTTACCAGAAAAACTGAGCACATGTAAATGGTCTGTTGATTCACATAAGCCAAATGAAAAAAAAAACAGAAAAAATCTGTACAACAAATATGTACTTTTGAGCTCTGCTTTTTGTTCATTATAGCTTAGCAGTCACGCTTCTTTTCTCCCCCCTCTTTTCCATTACCCACTACTCTGTCCATCAACCACTCTTTTCATTCCCTCTCTCCTCCCTCTGAATAGCGCTACATTAAGTCCTAATAGCACTGGAAAAGACATACTATCTAATAACTTGGGTCTGTGCAAATGCCGTTTATCCATTATCCCTGCCCATTAAATGCTCAAATAAATATCACTGCAACAACATTAAACGTGACTGGCTTGGTATTCAAAGTCTAAGCAAAGGTGGAAGAAGTAGTCCGTATTTCATCATCGCTGACAGATGTTTTTCATCACAGTTGTGTGCGTTCAGAATATCCTCACGACCTAATATTTGACAGCCCTCTACTGCGACCACATGGAGTGAGTGATATTGCTGTGAATCGTTGAGACTGTGTAGGCAAACGCAGCCATTACAGCATATGAGAATGAAATAGGGTTACTAATATACACACATATGCCTAAAAATGTCCATGCACACACACACACACACACACACACACTCCACCCCACATGGCTACTGATCTTCACACACTTGTTTGTGTGCAGGTACACACACACACAAAAACAGTCAAAGACACATGCGAAGCTGAAGTTGCTGAAGCATAGTAATACCATGCGTGTTCAACATCATTAGTTGTGCTGGGTTATTAAACAGCCCCCAAACAGACTTTCACAATAATATGTCAACACCATCAATCAGCTCTGCAAACTCTGGCTCTCAGTGGGGTTGTGAGCCATGGCAGCCAAGCAGCAACTTAAGGTATTTGTTTCTAATGTACTGAACAAAAAGAAGTCTTTATACCAGTGAAGCAGGGATGGAAGTAAAAAGATTATACAGTATGAGAGGTTTCTTAAGGGAATGGTTTGAGAATACATTCTTGTAAATAGTCTTTACTTAAAGTCAGTGTAAAGTAAATGTCATTTGTTTCTAACCACATTATGCATCTTAGAAAATAGTTGCTGAAAACATGTGACTGTGTTTTTCATCAGTTTTGTGTTCAGTATTTTTTGGGACGGGTCAGAAATGATGGCTCGATGACACAGTGGAGCCAAAATTAGCAAGACCCCTCCCCTAACACTAGAACGGTATAAAAACTACAACATTTTAGTCTGCTAGTTAGTAATACAGGTCGTTAACCTGCATAAATAGTCGAAAAAGTGACTGTCGTGATGTCAGGTGACGTCATTAAATAGAGACAAACTTTAGGGAGGAGGTGGTTGGGGATGGCTATGGTGGAACATCAGAACACATTTATTTCAGCTTTACGCAGACCTTTAGTAAAGAATTTAAGCCTGGTAAAAGTCTGCTTTGGCTAACTGAAAATATTGCATCATTATTGTATAAAAATCTGCAGTCAATGTGGCGTTCAGGTTTCATATTTACATTTTCAAGTCAAATTGTATCAAAGATCAAATTACAATATGATCAAAAAGCAACAAGATCATCATCAGCCACAAAATTGAAAAGTGATACTTGTTACTGATGTTAGCTGAATTATATTGACTTAGCCCATCGACAGTGGAGGAGTCGAGTAATTTTACAGAATGGCACCTTGACCAACAACATATGTAAGATATACGTATAACTTCATTGCCATGACATCTGAAACCAAATGACGACAAACGATTAACAACAGACAGAATAGCAAAAGGCACCACTTCAACATATACCATATATAGTGTAAAAATGTTTTTCTAGTTCGGCTTCGGAAACAAAATGACAATAGATAGATAGACAGACAGACAGGGTAGACGGAAAGACTTCCTGCATTTTATTCCCTGCATTATATGCCAGGGGATAACAAATAATCTCTCTGAAAAAGAAGAGCCCTAATTGTATGCAAATGGAGAAAAAAACTTGCTGCTGAAAAGGCCTGCTGGTATATCTGCAGCTGTATGTATCTCATCAGCAGTGCTCCACAGTCGGAGTAAACTTTGAACTCCCCGCACCTGACTGTTCAAAGGCCCCTTTGAATGTGCTTTTTTGGATCACGTCTTTATTTTTATACCATATGATAAAAGACTGATAACTTATCATATATTTAACTAAAGTCATCTTCTGCATGTAATGAAATCATACCACGGAAGAAGTAAAATCAGTGACAGAGGCGTGACAGGTCACGGAAGGATACGTCTTATAGATAAGATCCAGGCAAGCAAGGTAATCGTTTCCAAAAGTCTGAGTTTCTGTCCGTCCGTAAAACAAGCTCCACACTTTTTCCAAACGTTAGGCGCTTTAAACCAAAAACATATCGTGTGGGCATAGGCTTGGACAGGAATAAAAACAAGAATAAAATTATTTCAGGGAATTGTTTTTTTCTTTTAAAACTGTACCAAAATTATTGGAACCCATCATGGAAACCTTTTAAAATCCCTTATTATCATGCCAAATAACAGGCAAACATGTACTTAAGTGGCATGCGCAGCATGTAACAAGAGTGACATTTCTACAATGCCTTTTATAAACCTCCAAAACCTGCTGGAAAATAGTTTTAAAAAGGATCCTGTCAGCAAAGACAGCATGAGGTGCCATGGTGGGCAGACTAATATACTGCTCTACGTGGGAGCCATGAAAATACTATAATAGAAATCTTTGCTCATACCAGGCTGTGGCAGTCTTTCTGATTCTCTGAAAAAGTTCCAGGATGTGTGGCCGACCGGTCCTTGGCACATTACAGGAGAAAGGGCCATCTTTAACCCACAGCCACTTTTGCATTTTAATGTTTCTAGAGGCAGACAGCTGGGTCGATGCTTAGGTCAGACATCCTGCTCCACCTCATTAATGACCCAGCAAGCAGAAGATGAATGGAAGACGGCAAGAAATGGAAGTGGCAACAAGAGTGGTAACCCAGACAACACAAAGATATTGTAAAGAGATAATAAGAGAAATACGAGACAGGGAGAAAGGGAAAAACAATAGGATTAAGGGAAGCAGATTACTAATAAAATGAAAAAGTTAAAGTAAAGAATTTGCAATAGACATATTTCTTAGAGTTTTCCCTGGGTTTCTGGGGGCTCTGGGTGCTGTGGGTGCAGTTGCAGGGTCATGTGGTCACAGGGTTGATGATATCTGACTAAAACTTTGCATTTTCACATAATATTTGACTATTATCATTACAATGTTTATTTAGAACAACCTGCATATTATAGATTCTCACTTTACACTCAGACATTAGTAAGAAAAGTGAAGGAAATATGTTCATAACGCTCATGGATGAGGTAAGCATGACATTCTAAGTTCACATTTTTTGTGTGCCAAAAAACAAACAACAAACAAAACACGGTAGAGAACTAACTCCCCCTTTTCATTTGGCTTACAGTGCAAAAACAAACAGTGTTTTGATGGCAGGGAAAACCCCATTTCCAAATAAAAGCACTGCCAGAAAAGGGGTCTATCTATTTCAATGCCTTTGGTGGCAGGAAATGTTTTTCCCTTCTGTTCTGAACAGTAGGGTTGGGAACCAAAACCCAGTGTACTTGTGGCACACATTCATATATAACAGTGTCTGTAAAGCAACACAGATTTGGGGCGTCATTTCGGTGCCACCTAAAATGGGATTTGCAACAAAAATTTGCAAACAACTGTGTGCAAAGGGGGGCAATACATAGGATACACTTGATAGTAGAGAATTTGGGTTAATTGTATTGTACTAAGCATTAAGTTTGTATTTAGCTTCTTATACAGGGTCTGAAAATAACACCCATCGAGCAGTGAGTAAATGTCAGGAGGCTATCCACCACACAGAAAACCAAAGGGACGGCAGATAAACCATACACTGATGATGATGAGACTACCGCATTCCAGCTGAAAGTGGAAAATCCAAAGACATTATAAAAATTATACTCAAATGGCCTCAAAGTCCTTTCTTGTTTTTTTTTTCCACTAGAGCACATTCAATGATTAGCTGCTAAAATGGGGTTCAGAAACCATTTAGGCTCTGGTATAGTTTTAACAGTATCATTTTACCACTGGTATTGAAAAAACAAGTTGCCCATACACTGTCCTGTTCTTGTCCAAAAACAGGGAACACATAAATATGCCAACAATCAAGTCTGCAATAAAACGGAGGTACATGTAGTGAAAGCAACAGTAGCATCTTCAGTCCGTCACCAATCATCAGGGTGCTTTCAGGCACAGCGCTGTGTGGAATTCAGCTGCGTTTCCCAAAGCTCAGAGCCCAAAATACAACCAGTACATAAAGCACTAGGCACTGCATGGCTTTTGTAGACGGCTTACTGATTAAAATAGTTTAGAAGTACTTTTTTCTGTCATGCATAAAACAGCCAGAGAGTTACAATGTGAGTGGAAGCTATGGTACATCTGGACTAAAAGCAGGAGGAATAAGACATGCGGAGCTAATGCTACAGACTATTTCCTTTGGCTGTGTCACCAGGGAATGAGGTTCTGCGGTAATTCAGAAATGAAATTAATATGCCAGCAAATAAGCCAGGCCCACAATACTAATGGATGTGTCCTGTATGCTGCAACAAACAGCATTAGTGCTCTCCAGTCCTGAAGCTACAGAGAGGGAGTAAATGTTGAATACATCAGCGCTCACGGTGAAGAACAACAGCACAACAGCAGGCAACAAATGAAGAGTGGTGGAGATGAATGCTACTTCGATGAGTGCTTTTGAATTTGCACTCAGAGTAAAAGCCACAGCGAAAAGGTAGGCTAGTTAAGCCTAGGCGCTGCTCAGTGTCTATGGTTTTAACATACAAACTGTGGTGCTGAGTAACAAAGGCCTCTACCGCCGCTTTACCAATGAAAAAAAAAGAACAAAAGATGATGACAGCTCATTATCTGGCCATCAAATAAATGAATATTTACAACTCCTTACTGAACATGAATATGCGCAGTATGTATCCTCCATACTGATTCAAAGATGAGAAGTGGATTCATATCTTATGAACAGTAGCTTGGGTCTAGCTGTAAGTAATTTATATGCTGTAAATTATTTTATGGGAAATGTAAATAACTTTATCTCAAAGGGAGCTATTCCAATACATTTTTTGTATTTTTCTGAATTTGTGCACACTTACAGAAAACAAAGGCAGTGTTACACTCGAGGCCTGTAGAAATGCTGTGTTTGTTCAAAGCAGGTGGATTTATCATAATCGCTCATCTTTCATCTTGAACAACCAAAAATCACACATTGTATTTTTGGCTTTAGATTGGTCAAAGTTTATTAGATACATACTATACACACACCTGGGGTTCTCAAATTGTGACATAAAAATATTAAAAAATACGCGATAAGCATTAGTCAGTCATACCAGAAAGAGCTGGTCCAGAAGCTGCCTTTGTAGTAGGCAAGAGATCTGCAATTCAGTGGTGAAAAACTCTCACTTT
>JAPQRN010000014.1:6521488-6544471 GCA_037367275.1 Coranthus polyacanthus
TAAGATATTGATGATTTATTTTACTCCCCCTCCACTACTTATTCTCTCTTTCCAACAGAAACCCTGTGCTCTCTATTTTCTGTGTTGCAGTGTTGTAAAGGCCAGAGTAAAAACAACATAGATGTGACATTAGGCCAGGAGGGATGCAGAGCCTTTCAGGTAAACCCAACAAGGGCAGCAGCCCTTTCTTTACCAAAACCCCTGCATGTTGTGTGAATGTGTGCACAAGTGCACCTTCCTATCACAGTTTACCTGGAGACCATGATTGATTAAGCTGGTGAGCAATCGGAGTCGGACAATTGAGCGTGAGAGCGAGAAGGGAGATCCATCATTGTGAAGGCTCATGCCTGAGCTTGGCACTAGATAAATGGGCTCAGAGGAAGCCTGTACGTCCACACATGTATGTGTGTGTTCACTGTGTGCATGTATGTGTGAGTCATAGCTACACAGTTCCACCATTCCAAATAAAACACACATCTGCACACTCAATGCTTAGGTAGCTTTTCAACATCAAGAGTAAGGCTATTCTTTCTTTTCTCTGTTTGGCTTCAGGAGGGGAGGGAGGAGGAGTGGACAAGAGGAGGTGGCATAGTGTTTCCTCCTCATGTGCATTATGGATGAGAAATGTCTGCAGTGTTCGATCAGCCGCTCTCTGATGGCTTGAAGGTGGCCTGCCGGGGTTACCTAAGACTGTGTTTCTGTCTTTGTGTGCTTTAGTGTGTGTGTCTACAACTGAGAGACAGGAGGCACCAGGGTCACTCTGCCCACACACAGACAAAAAAAAAAACCTCCAAGAGCAAACAGTTGGATTAATTTACTGCCTTTAATTTAGTATGAATCATTCCTGGATAAATGCGCAAGATGCAGTTTTTCTAATTGCTTTGATTGCATTACTTATAATATTTGTAGATTGTTTTTGTTTTTAGGCTGCCTTTTATCATCAGGCCAGGGACAACAGATTAAAATGGGCCCCGTTGACTGACTCTGGCTCATTTACAGTTTTTATGTTCTGTTGATTAATGAGCACTGTCCCTGTCAAATAAATCAATACATGAAATGAAATGAAACCTGCAATCTATTTCCTAGACAAGTGAAGGATTTGGACAGTGACTGAAGAGCACCAAGACTGAAATGTTATTGTCCTATCAAGAGTGTCTGTTCAGTTACTGTGACAACATGTTGAGGGCCTCTCTCTCTACATCTCTACTCTGTACTCTTACTCTTCTCTGTGTTCAGAGGAGGATATGTTTTTGGTTATACATGCTGTTATGCCAGCAGATCCCAGCCTCGCTTCAGCAGTGCCTGAATGCTCTCAAACCCTCTCACAACTCCTCACTTTGTTACTACAAGCTATCAAGCATTCATATGTGAATAGTTATTGGTAACTTGCACAAGAAAACAGTACTAACAGTACAGTCTAACAAAAACCTTCACCATATCTTAACTTTCTAATATAAATTCATGCAAATCACAACCACAGGTTTTTTTATGCAAAGGCGCACTGGGAAAAAGCCAAAAGCAAAAATGCAAACTGTAAAATGTCTGCTGGCCTGATATAGTTAAGAATCATGCTTTTATAATCTGTATTTCTAAAGAGCAGGAAGTCTGTGTCTATCTTGTAAACCTCGACCATATTCATACAATAGTAGACAATCTTGCTATAAAGATGCTGTGATGATGACGATGGGAATTCTACTCCAAGGCAGATACTCAAAATTGGCAGCCACCAGGAATACTGCTTTTAGCTTGTCTACAAATACATCTAACTTCCTGTATGTCTTGGTTAAAAAAAATCTGATGGGTAATGTGTGTTGCCTTTGGCATGCTTTGAGGAATAAACACAACACTGAAGCTTTTTCAGACAAACTGAGACAAACAGTATGAAAACCATCCATATTCACTTTACTCTCCATGGATGAATCAGGCTGAAGGCTAAGACAACGGCTACTGTATGTGTCTAAGAGGCCAAGAGGAATCTCCAAGGCTTTAAGCGGAGATGAACTGATACATCTACAACACGCTACAAAGTATATATGTTGACTCTGATTCTTGCAGTAAAAACACTCCCCTAAATTATCACTGAGGTTGCTATACTGCTTTTGTCCTAATAAAAATCATCTGGAATGAAGATGATACTGCAATGCAATGCATCAATAGTTAATTTAAGTAGTTAATTGTGACTTTTGCCTAACAGCTAGCATGCTAGCAATTAGCAACAAAAAAACATGAAAACAAAGAGGTAAAAGATATTGGTGCCGGCATTATCATTCTGCCAGATGGTTATTTTTAACATTAAATCATATCAGGACCAGAATTTCAGGATCGGTGCATCCCTAGATGAAGCAGGAACAAACTAGATCCAGATGATGGCAGGGTGCATGACATGCATTCTTTCATCCTGCCTTTTATAGCTTCTATAAACCAAAGCTTTCCTCATAAACCTTGAAACACTAAAACTGAGTAAAAACTCAACTAAAACTAGTCAGTTCCTCAAAATAAAACTAAAACTATAACGTACTCATAAAGCTACCTGAAACTAAACTGAAATCAAAAACCAAACTGAAAGACTAAATAAAAATGAACAAAAACTGAAAAATACATATAGATAATAACTGCTGTCGAACAGTCTTATGTGATCAGATTGATTATTGCTTTGAGAATAGTCATCACATGTTTCACTATGTGAATTGTAGTTGATACATTTGTCCAGAATGGGACATTTCATCAAGCTGTTGCTCTGTGTATGCCAACAGCAGCTTCACAGCCACCAGTCTGCACTGGCAGGAGAGCCTTGAACACATTAAATGTCATTGCTCCCAAATCCTTTAACTGTGTGTTGTTAGCATGGTGAATGTAACCAGTGAGACAGAAATGACAACACCTCTGTAACTTTATACACAGGGTTGTAGCCTTTTACGAGATACTTTTGTATAGCGGATTACTGGTGTGTGTGTCTGCACGTCCATGTCTCCAATATAAACAGTGGAAAGTGAAATGTGCAGAGGGGAGGGTAGAATTGGCAAAGCCCACCTCAGAAGTATCACTAGAGAAGAGACAGCTGGCGCCATCCCTCTGTCTTCCTCCCTCTGTCTTTCTTTTACTTTCTCTCACTATGAAGACTTTCAGATTACACTTCTGATAGTCATCATCTCTCTTTCTCATTCTCTAACTTTTTGTCTACCATGTATGACTTTCTAGGTTCGTCTTTCTTGGAGCTTGATCTTTTTTCCCGTTGTCCTTCTCCTTTTCTGTCTGTTTCTTTCCTCCTCCTGGTCTGGTATCTGACTGCAGGTGGAAAATGTCCAGCAGATGCTTTGGCCATAGCCCAGGGACTGCTGACTTTATTACCGCAGCAGCTCTTTATCACCATGGAAGCTGTCTATCGTTGTGGCGACCAGCATCTTGTTACCTGGTTCTGGTCCAGTTGGCAAGTGTGTAGACATAAATACAATGGAGAGAATTCTCTAAGGGTTTCCCTCATTTACTTTTCTCTTAAGTGCATCATAAATGGTAATTCAGATTTATCTGCTCTCTTTTGAAAATGTTTGTTTTATTTAAATTATGACTATGCAACAACTACAAATTAGTAAAGGCAGACCACATGCACCCTATTTTCAGCTCATATACATGAGCACATGTGTATATTCTGAATGAACACATATAGTGAGAGATGCCAACCAAGGAAGGAGCCAAAATCATTCTAATTCTAATGCCTCAAAATTTAATTTGAGGCACGCTCAAAATTGTACACCAGTACCTCCCATAATGCTCCTACTATCCAAGAAAATGCATAAACTCCAAAATGAACACGTCATTTAAGCCAATATGGAATGTGAACCTGCACTTTCCAATTACACATACACAGAACTCATTTTTTTGTATCTGTTCATCACTTCATTGTCCCATCTTTCTTTTCTCTCCCGTCAAGACAACCAAAAACAATCACATCCTCTTTCTTCTTAGCACATTAACACACACATCGGTTCTTTTCCTACCATCTTTGCGGTAGAGGTCGATCTCCACTTTCCTCTCTTCCGACCCCAGCAGGGCCTGCGCCATCTGAGCAATGGCCAGCCGCTTGGTGTCAGGCCCGTACAGGAAGTTACACGTGCAGGGCTTCTGCATGATCTCGGCACGCGAGTAACCGCACATGTGGCAGAATCCATCGTTGCAGAAGATGATGGCGCAGTTCTCCACCCTCGCATTGGCGATCACAAACTTGCGACCTGTGGATGAAGAGAGAGGTTTTAAATGGTCATTCATACATGATTTGTCTAAGAAGGTTCAAGGATTTTCTTGGTGTAAGAATGGTAAGAGACATTTCAGTCTTTGAACATTAGACATGTATAAACCAGAATTAGCAATAAATATGTTTCCTGAAGTTGCCATATAACACAAATGTCAACTTCCAGATGTGAATTATTGTAGATAAAGTTACAGTGAATACACCACAAAACAATTCTTTACTAACTTCCCCAGATGATTTATTGTCAAACTGATGGGCCACACACTGAAAAAGATACCTTTCAATGTACATCCATGAAGACACTATAGAGACTCATCTTTCGATGTCTTCATCTTTTGAAGATACTAAGCAATATTATGTAGAAATAGCATCTGATTACAGTGTCCAACAACATCAATAAGTTTACAAAATTACCATTTCCAGTGCTCACAGAGCAAAGGAAGAGCAATTACACTGTGGAAAAGTACTTAAGACTTTACACCTATTTCAACATAAACATAAGCAAATATTAACAAATGTATTAGGCACTCCTAATTTCAGAGGGTATTTGTAATGCTGTGTTAATAAAGCTGTAATTTTTGCACACATTTTTACATGGGCAAAGTGAAAACAATATAAGTAGCTACAGTAAAAGCTAATACACTATAGCCATCTTGCTCATTTACAAGCGCTCATTTTCAGTGCTGAAACCTGAACAATATGCTGTTATTTAATGGTCGTATAAGATGTATAAAATGGTAGAATATTAAATGAAATAATGGCAAACCTTGCACCCTTATCAGCCAAGTGCTTATTGAAAAGTTAACCTACTTCAGGCAGAGACGCTGAACAACCCCTGTCTGCTTTAGGCCTGCGGTGACGAAAGACCCACTTTCAAAATAAAATAAATAAACTCAAAACTATTCAAATATGTTCAGAAGTGTATTGCAGTAACAAAAACAAAAACTACACACCATTATCTCATAATTTCAAGATCCTGATCTTGTAATTTTGAGAAAAGATCTACTAATTATTGGCATCAGGTGGTCATCATCATTAGAAAAGTTTAGCCTAGTTATCAATTATATATGCATAACATGGAATCATGGGTTTTTACATATTTGTCCAAATAAGAAATTTTTTTTTTACATTTATTTTAGCGCTTCCTCTAGCATTTTCTTTTTAATGTCTTCTATGTCATGTGACCCAGTGACGCCAAATCTATGCCCAATTATGGTATTACACTAGACAAATAAGATGTACTTCACGATTGCAAGATCTTTTCTTGAAATTATGAAAAGGTGTCTAATTTTTTTTTTCTTCAGTGAACGCAGTGTGCCTCCATAAATATGTGATGAATAAACATTAAAAAAAACAATTAATATTAGACCAAAAATGTATTACATTTTTAATATAATGTAGAAATGTTCATGTAATAAAGACATTTTAATGTTAAGGTTAATGCTAAATATCATGGCTGTAACTGCGCAATCAGCTTGTCATTGTGCTGTATCTGCAACTCATCTTATGGTCAGCTTAAGAGTGTGTGGGTGCCATAGGTTTGAATATGTGTGTTTATAACTGCAGTTAAAAGTCTAAACCTCTTGCTCCAACCTCGGTAGTTCCATCTCCCACAAAGCTCTGATGTGTGACTCTTTGGAAACCACTTACTGTAGAAGGAGCCATTTAGCTCCACGGCTTCTGCTCAATGTCAAAGGATGATCCTAATGCACTCCAAGAGCTGCTGTTGCTCCTGAACAAACAGACACTATTGCACATACTGTAGTTCCTTAGCAAGCGCACTACTATTTCACTATGCAGTACGCAAGGAATAAACTTTATCCCTTTGTGTGTAGTGAATAGAATGAGTGTCTTGTTGACACGTAAACAACTTAAACGTCTATGCATGAGGTGTGTGTGTGCGCGTGTGCATGTGTTTGTGCTTCATCAGGGTGACATGATAGATGGCTTCCACTAAAGGGCCTTAAGCTTCTGAAGAGTACCAATGTTCCCTGTGACTTTCACTTAGTACTGGGCCCCACTGTGTGGAGGCAGTGCACTCATAAATAGTCATATGAATGGTTAGAGAGAAGATGGAGAGACCAGCGACAGAAGAGGAGCGGTTGAAGCCAGAGACAGCAGGGGAGCTGAGATGAGAATGAATAAGTAGAAAGACTGTGGGAAGGAAGAATGACAATAAAACTATAATAAACTGAGAAAGGGATGAATAAAAAAGAAGTGCAATAAATGGAAACAGAGAGAAAAGATAATAGACAGGGTAGAAATGCAGCCATAGAGGCAAAGAGGTCCACCGATTATAATATTTGTAAGCCATTAGCTTAAACAGACACTTGCAGAAAAAAACTCATATCATTACATTCTCAAAAACCTCTTTTCCAACACAAACCTGGCCCTAGTACCAGTTTGGAGTTGGTTCAGTTTACAGAACTTTTAGGAACTGGTGGGAGAATCTTAAAATGTAATATCAGTGATTGCCAATAGATGCTACTGGCTCCAAAAAGCCAAGGCTCCCATACATTGAACCTCTCTTTCTAAAAAAAATACTCTCTCTGTTCTACTCTAGTTGTGGTTAATAAGTTACACAAACATGATCATCAAATTATTTTGTAATGCAAATGTTCTCCTCAAGCTCCCTCAGCTCCACCCTTTTGTCCAAATATGCTAAGTTCTTGTTCCAAAAGTTGCCAAGATGGCAACGGCCAAAACACAAACTCCTGGTTTCAAAACAGGAGTCAAAAAGCCAATGATTGATGTCTGGGGATGGTCTTTACACATTCATTATGTGAGCCAATGGAAATGTTAGAAACAAGCAAACTAACTGGCTTGTATTATGTTATCATTTTCAAAATACTACTGTAATATTAATGTAGTTTGAAGATTTTTTCAGGCAAAAATGTAGTAGTTCAAATTTATCGATTTATCATGATAGAGCCTACTTGAAAATTTGCTCCAATGGTTTCAGAGATATACAGTCCAGCACCACTGAGAACAGCCTGATCTTGGCAAGTCCTTTTTTAAATTTATATTATGTTGTGTTACAGTGCAAGCACACAGTTCCTCTCCTTCACACGGACCCCTGAAGCTCTGTTTTTTTCTTCTTCTTTGGACTATATGCTCCTCCAGCTCTAGTTTTTTTTTTTTTAAATGACCATAACAAAGTTTTCGTTGATATTGGTCTGGGTAATCCCCCACATAAATGTTTTTTGGTTGTAGACCAGTAAAGTGTTGGTACCACTCTAGAACCAGTTTTCCTGACTGAGAGACATTCTTTTTTTTGGAAGACTTCCCTTCCCCCTTCATATAGATCAGACAACGCATCTTCTGTGCCAAAATAAAGTCTCTAGCGTGAATATATGTCTATCACTTGGGGTTTTTTGCCCCATTAAAAAGGATAGATGAAAAGACAGTGCGAGGGCATGATTTAAAAATCCCTTTAAACTCCTTCTAGAGATATCCAGGATTTGTGCTTGAAATAACACTTTGTCTTGTTCCGCAGAAGTTTTATATAAAGAAAATGGTCACTTGGAGAGTCACCAAACACATCTGAACTTCTAACAAGGCCACATTGCGAGTAAAGGATGTAGCCATTGTAATGAGAACAAACTATTTAAGATTAAGAAAACTGTTTTTTAGCCAAGGATTGTACTTTGGGGATATTCTTTTGAAGATGTCAGAAAAAACTTTAATTCACCAAAAAGATAATGGTTTCAATGACAGGCTCGGCAACTTTAATGTACAACGAGTTTCAAAAAAGTAGTCTGATACTTTTGGTCATTTCCTTTCCACGTTAGGAGATCCTCACAAAGGCTGCTGGTGATAAATCTTCCTCAAGGACTTGAGGCTGTGAAAAGGGAAGAACACCTCATTGCTGCACAGATCTCACAGATATTTTTGTTCCTATAATTGCTTCTTGCTCAGGAAGTCAGGACTTCAGACCTTGATCACAACGTACCTAAAACAGAAGGCAGCTGGGTTTCAAAATGTTGGGGAAAGGTTGAAGGATGATTACAGTCTTGTTTTTACTTTTGACTCTTTGCAAGTTCAGACAGACCATAAGCTGGATGTGTTGGGCTGCGTTGTCATGCACATCCATTCTAGACAGATGTTAGATAGACAGCCAAAAAAATACAAAAAAAAAATCAATACAAGTGCACTAGCTCAAGACAACGTGTCTTATAGAAACTCTCATTAGAATAAAACTGACTGATGCGTAAGTCTGATGTATACGTTTTTGGTAAGTTGTATACTGTACACAGTTCCCGTCATAAATCTATTTAGTGCCTGTAGGACTGAATAGGATCAATCAGACTGCTTGATGCAATTTTATTAACATTTATTTTCCAACAACATATCGCATGCTAAATACATATGATGGACAGTACAGCACGGCGAGGAACATTAACACTATCTACAGTCATTCACCAAGCACTTTGCACTTCATCAGTGAACTCACTTGACATGCTAACCTATTGATTGACACAAAATTGGCCAAACCTGTCCTACAAGTACTCATTTACCACTTAAGGTCAGCTACATTAACCTTTCATGTTCCATTTGAACAGCATTGTTCTTGAGATTGTTGTGTTACTATTGTGCAACACGGAGTTGACACATTAATATGGCAATGAATCTCAGAAAGCAGTGTTTCCACAGTCTAACACTGGGAATTTAATATATATGTCTGGTGACTTTAAAGACTGCAATGTAACAGCTTCAGTTTCATCAGAAAGGTTTGAATGATGAGGTAAAGCGGTGAAAATATATCCTTCTCTTTTTTTAAGGTGGCTAACACATTTTGCTGCTTTCCCACAGCGGGACACCGCAGAGCTTCTGTACGGAAACACCCCTAGAACTTCATATACATTTTTATTTCTGCTTTACACGTACTACACGTAAAGCTGCAATCTGACCTGCAAAGTGAATCTGACATAAAGCTAATATTTGCAGGACAAGTACAATATAGCTGTATCTTCATGGCGTGCATAATATTTGTTCAAGTAAATCAAGCTGAAGCTCTGAAGAAGCTAGTGCTCGCAAATAAATAAAAATTCAGCTTCGAGTTCAAGAACGGCCTTAGGCTCCGTCCATGGACAACTATCCTCCAAAAAGTACAAACCACCCTAACCACCTACTTCCACCGGTCTCAGCCAAACTCTGAAGCCTCGCTCCTCATTGTTTTCATCCTTTCTGGCATCACAGGTTGCAGTCTTAAACTCACTGACATTTGCCTGTAGCTCAACAACGTGCCTGTCTCTAAGGCCCTGCACCTGATATCTTCCTCCCTCATAACAGCACCTTACGCTTTCATTACTTGCAGTTAATTTATTATAATAATAAACGTCTTAAGATAATTCACGGGCAGGATCTTCCTCAACCCGTTGGCAAGATTTTGGGAGGAGGTAATGCATCATACGGCACATTCTCCCTACGATGAATAGATGAATGAAATAACACACACTGAGGCAAATTTCCCTGCAAAGTGTGACCTGATTGTGGAACAGCCCCAGAACAGGAAGTATCCGATAATAAGGAAGGGGGTAGACAGTCATTATTTCGTGTAAATTATGCTTCAGAAGAAGTTCAGAAAGGTGACGTGTAGCAATTCCCCCTCTGACCTAATGATTTATGTAATTTTATATCCATTGTGAAGACAGGGGCCCGCCATACTCAGACACTTCTGCGCACTTCATTTTATTTTAAAAACATTCATTGTCTAATGATTCATTCAAGAGTCCATTCAGACAGTACCTGACTATTCATGATTTATTTTCCTGTACTCAATTGTTGCGGTGGAATTATTCAGTCGATACACTTGTTAATATATCAGAATGAGTTTGGAGGCTGCAGCAAAATGATTTATAGATAAGCCATAACCTGGAATATGTTATGCATATATATCATGCATTATTGGTTGTGTGCACTTTTGTGTGTGCGTTTGTTTGTTACTGAGTGTCATGTTTACTCTCTCAGCAGTCATGCAATGGAAAGTTCTGAAGGAACAGATGATGCAGGAATGGAATAAGAGAGAAAGAAGCAAGACAAAACACAGCGTGACCCTGTGATAAAAATGCACTGACACAGCATGCAACTCACCGACTGATAAATAAAAGGCTTCTAATGAAGACAGCAGATGAAATAGACGCACACAGCCTGCTGCTGGGCATACTTTACTTTTACATATAACACTATATCAAACACACGAGGGTGCTAAAAGTAGATGTGGGATATATCAAAATTGAATGTTTAACATGGCAAATTACTCTAAATGCACCGTTGTAGTGTATTTAATCTTCGTCAACCACAGGGAGAGACTTGGTTGGGTCAATGAAGCATGGGGCCTTCACCAGTGAGGCCAGTCTCTGAATCCCATCTCCTACAGTGTCCAACATTTTGTTTTGTTGGCAGGTGTCATATAAAACCGTTAATACCTCTTTCGTACCAGACTAAAGACCCATTAACATTTGCCACTGGCCTTCAGCATGAAAGGGTACAATCAGCTACAATCTGCATTCACTCACAGGTATTTTTTTCTGCTCCAGCTCTTACTGGCAGTGATGGAAACACAACACCTGCTTTATCACACCTTTCCCGGCACGATGCTATGATGCATAACGTGTAAATAGCCAGGCAGGGAGATAATTTATTGTTTTTCACAGTCAACAATGTGCAACAGAGGTTCTGTAGGAGACACTGTGGGACACTGTAGGAGAGTTTCCTCTGATTCGAGGGGAATCTACTGGTCCCTGTTTTCTGCCATGTTGGTCACATCAAACGTGACACAGTGAAATAAAAATGGAAATTCATCTACGGCCAGTGTGAAAGGGGTCAACTGGGTCTGTACTTAAAAAACCTGAATATACATGCTAAATTCTGGTGTAAAAAAATGCAGAATTCAGCTAATTTTTGGGACATTTCAGACCTGAAAGTGAAAATCAAGGTTTATGGTTTTGTTGCATTTCGTCTGGTTTCACATTGCCGTTTTGCGAGTGCACTCAATAAATTTGCAGGACATACTTGCATCCTCTCATCATCACCTTCGTGCAAATGTGTTTCCCTTTACTTGACAGTGATTGGTTTGTATTGTCAATTCAGCGAGTAGCCTTTTACAGGTTGAATGGGGAAAAATGAATGAACAGATTCATTTTGCTGCCACTGTACTGTTGTTATAGTTATTATATGTTGTATGCTGTTATAATTATAGTATTACTACTAGCAGCACCAGCTTCAAACACAATACTCAAGATCAACTCAAATTCACCAAATGAATGTCATCATTGTGTGAAAATTCCATCATGTTTTTCAAATTGACTCCTTTTTAATTCATCAGATGTTATTATCATTTAAAACTTGGGCCCATTTTTCATTCTTCTAGTTCTTCTTCTTTTGTTTAATGGCTGCCTGCCACATCTTCCTGTCATAATGCTACCTTTCTCATGGTAATGTGTGGTCTCAATAAAAAACATACTAGTGAATTAATGTCGACTAGTATGCTAATAAGTAAGCTACAAATTCATATACAAAAACATTTGTATCATATCAGTGTTCAGAATATAAATTCGTATGATTTATACTATTAAACATAAATGACAAACCGGTGTTTTCTCTGAAAAGTTAGAGCTTTACTTCGCAATTCAATGAGTATTGCACATATAACCTTGAGCAAAGAACTGTTAATTTTGAAAGAAGAAAATCAGGGCTCAAACGGGCTGTAGCTATGGTAAAATAAGCCTTTAAGAGCCAGTTTCTTACTCTCTACATCAGGTAACCTGAATCACCTGCCTGTGTGATATCCTGTGACACTGGAGAGGAGCTTAAAGCAGCGTCTTTGCCTTCTCAAGTTAAAGGACAAGTACATACGGCTACAAACAGTAATCTATATGTAAGATTTGGTTTATTTCGAAGGTTGTATAAATTTTATTTGGCTTTACGAGCATAATAGAATAAATGTAGTAATGATTCCCAGAAGGGTGATATGGGTTGATGTGTTCCAGTCCAGCCTAGCCTATGGGAACCAGACAGATCTGCCTCAGAGCAAATACTGCCTATAAGCCCCTGATGTGTGTGTGAGAAGGACATATGTAACTTATGAGATGTATGCTCTGAATAGCCCATATCTCTTATTCCTTATGCTTATTGTAGATCACACATGCACCGCTTGCCGTCGCTGCACATCTTAAATCAGTAAGTTGGTAGTTAATTGGCCGGGGACAGCCTGCTTTGGTGCATGCATCATATATTCTGTAAAATGCTCTAAAATATTGTCCTGTGATTCTGTTGAATTTAATGTGGTTGAAGATGCGTTCCTATATTTCCAATAGGATTTACCAGCTGTCTTAACATCCCACATGCTGCTGCTCTGATTGGTTGTGGGTCTATCCAATCCATCCAGCTCCGTGCCCATTGATAACATCCTTTGGCCAGGCTATATCCAGCAGTTCATAACTTAACTGGACAAAGATGGTAAACTGACATCAGACCATGAATAAATTATTATAATAAATAAATTAATACACTTTTTTCATAAATTAATCTCTGCTAAGCTGACCTACTGGTTACAGCTCCATACACAAAGTCAAGGTAATGTCATTGATACTGGATGATTAATTGCTGTCTCCAAACTATTGTTATTATGTTAACCTTTAAAAACCCACTACGCGTCAACCTCTAGTTTATACTGACTTTATGGTTCAATTTTGAACTATGGTGCTTGAGAACGTATTTCTAGCAATACTGCTGTCCTCTAAGTTCTGAAGAATTACTTGTAGAGTTTTATTATAACTGACACAGCCGATGGCCAGAGCTTTTAAAGTACTGTAACAACTCTAAGCTCGACTTATCCTGTTACCTTGCCTCCAGTATAACAATGCAGTACAAGCCTCTTTAGAAAAGCATGCATACTTGACAGTTTCTCTCATCTACCTGACATAAAATATCAAGTCAAGCGTATCAGTCTATGTTTAATGGCAGGTATGGTCTCCAAGGGTTTCGCAAAACCTCAAGTCCCGCCACCAAAGTCATCTTTTTCCATTTCTCGTCCTCCCTCCCTAAAAATGGCCATCAATCAAAGTCACAGCCATGGATCAAAAGTGACTTTACCCATTTTTCCAACATAAAGTGAACATCCATCAGCACCATGCATCACAATGATAATGTCTGTGGCCATTTTTCCATGCGTGAAGCATCCAATTATCACAGTGTCCCCCCTCCCCTCTTTCACAAAACACAAATATCATCTATTAGAGTTGCACATCCTGGGTCCAACAGGCTGCTCCCATGAGAGACATAAACTGGTGGAAGGCCTGTTCAGATATTCATGGAAACAGCGCAGATCTGTTGTGTGGATGCGCTTGATAGCCTGCCTCCATGAATTAGCTGCAGCAGCAGCAGCCCTCAGACGCTCATAAAGCTTGATGGGTTTGTCTGGCTGGCATTAGGTAATACAAAGGCAGAGATGTGTGTGTGTGTGTGTGTGTGTGTGTGTGTGTGTGTGTGTGTGTTTGTGTGGGCATATGCGTGTATGTTGTACATTTCATTTTCCAGTCTCCAAATGAGCCCTTTTCAATCACTGATAATAACAAAAAGACCCGGGTAAATGTTTTCACCAAGATGTTTATTTAAACAGCCTGAGCCCTGAGTAGAAGCGGATGTGGAGAAATGTAGTTATTCTTTTGAGAACTTAGAACTTCAGAGAATTTACAGGAGATAAAAACATGTAGTCTCGATATAGGCATAATGGATTTAGAAAAGTAAGTGAATGACAACATATGACACCTTAACATGTCGAAAGAAAGACTCAGAGGAGGTTCGGGGAAATAAGCAGGAGTCAAAAAACAAACTTTGAGGTGTCCAGAATTCCAACATCGTACTTTGTTTTTGAGTTTATTAATGCAAAGAACAAAACAGTAGAGACAGGTGCAACACAGGTGGGAATAAAGGATAAAATACACAAGGACAGACATAGAACAACTCATGTAAAAAAGTAAAGTCCAAGAAAATGTATTATATTATTATATATTGATTATATAGTACATCTGTTAATAATATCTGTGATGACATAATATATAGGAACATACATAATTTATATTATATAATATAGTGTCATAATATAGTAAAATCTGATAAAGTAGGCCTATGTCTATAATGATAATAATATTATCATTATCATTATTGTTGTTATAACCCTGTCTGTTTATTTTCCATCCATCCATCCATCCAGGTCCCGGCTACATCTCACATTATAGGAGAAATGATTAAGCAGTTAAACAATCTGTGTAGAGAGAGAAAGCCATGGATATAAAAAGAAAGGCAGACAAGACAAGCAACAGGAAAGGCAGGAGGTGTGTTGTTGAAAAGCAGCTGCCTCAGGCCTGGTGCTGCTCAGTGTTCAAGCCACAGTTGGACATGCAGGAAAGCTGCCATTACTCTACCACAGAGGGGGTCAGGTACTGCATTATAACACCACAGGCATTCAGAGAAGAAAATACAAACACGACAGGGTTCGGCATCAGCAGGCATGGTGTTCAGATTAAACAAGGGTTATGCTAAGCACTTGTTCACAGCAAGTGAGGCGTGTTTTTATTTTGTGTGATGAAAGCTTCTGTCTAAGTCCACTGGCACATGCATTTAGAATTTTGGTGACCTTTAACCTAACCTGTGGGTACAGTCTTTCACTCTTTTTTTTTTCTTTTTTGGCTATATTTGCAACAATAAGCACATTTAGGAAGACAGAGATACTTTTAATGAATATAATTTTGCAAAGTTGCAATAAAAAAACAAAACATGTACACTAGCACACTAGCTTTTCTGTCTCATGAATATCACAAAGTATTATGGCCACACAGGTGGGTCACGGGAGATTTTGTTTGGGGGTCACCAAATAAATCTGTATTTCAAGCGTTTAAAAAAGAAACAACTTTCAACAAGAATCAGTAGAGGAAACGAACAAGAGCATGTAAAAGCTGCAGGAGCTGAAATCAGGGGCAATAAACACCAGAATGTGAAAATACACACCTTCCTTCTGCAGCTCTCTTCTCTCTGTCCAAACTAAAAGTCTAAATTTAAATATCGATGGCCTGACACTGTTTCATGCAGCTGTGGAAAAGAGAATCCACTTTTCCAAGCTGAGCCACGGAGTACAGCAGTGGAGTCACATCTGACAGAATCTTAACAGCGACTGGTAATTACACCTGCCGATCACATATTTAACCCCCTACCTGTCTGAAAACACCTCTGATTAGACAAAATCTGAGTCTCTAAGTGGGTGGTATTCTGGTTTTGTCTCAGACCACTTGAATAACAATATGCTGAAAGGTATAATTATAGAACATTTCCTAATGTTGCCAGAAAACTATCAAGCACTGCAGCTTTAATTCCACCTAAACGCAGTTATTAGATTAGAAGTGTAAATTTCTTCAAAACAGCTGGTTTCAAGATCACATTACAAGGTGGTGAAAAAGGTCAGGGATGGTTTTTCCTTCTCAAAGATTCTAGTTACATTTACAGCAAACCTCAACAACTGGTGGGAGTTAGTAAGTATTATTATTGAAATATATATTTTTCGAGGGATGCTGGGCTTGTTTTTGTAAGATTTAGAGCAGGGCAGCTCCATCCCACTCCCTCTGTTTAGGCCTGCCTGCATTTGACAAGCTCATCCCTTTCTCTCCTCTTATTTTGAAAGTGCTCTGAAATTCTGAAACAAATTTTATGCGGCAAAAAATTACATAATGTCTATACACAGAACAGTACCTTAAAATATGTACATCTTAAATACACCTTATCTCTCTCCAACTCTTTCCACTCAATTTTTCATTTCCATATTTTTCTCATGTTAAATAGTAGTACTGTATTTCAATTTTATTGTATTGACATTTGTGTTTGTCACTGGCTTTGAGTTCCAGTTAAGATGGAGTGATCGACACAGCACACTCTTCATTAAAAAAGTGGACAATACAAGCTTGAGGTACATACCGGTATGTTTATGGTCCCAAAAGGAAGCATATGGATGTTGAATGTTGGATGTTTTTGACTGTTTTTGTCAATTTTCAATAAAATATAACACATTTTCATTGAATGTCATTTCCTATAACATCAATATTCATCAATTTCAATACCCTCTAAATCAGAATAAGGTGAAAGAATGGAATTAGAGGATCCAGAACACTCAATTCTGTTTTAACAATAAACTAAGCAGCCAGCTTTAATTAGGCTCAACAATTTTTAATCCATAGTTGTTCTAAATATTATACATATATATGTCCATACATATGATGAAGTGAGGTGAAGCAGCATATCTGGAATCATGGATGAAGTCTGTTGTTTTCTTCAGTATAGTAGTGCCTCCAGCATACATGATCATGTCACCAAATCGATCTGTGACATTTGAAATACAATATCTCTGTCAGTGCAGAAGCTATAGATTGCTGTGTTAACTGTTCACTTTAACAAAATCAATATGTGCCTTAACGCACACCCCTATGTGCTCCACTGTAAGTAGAGATAATCAAAGACCCATCCACAGCTCTCTTAGGTTTGGGTGACATCAGTGACCACTCCTTGATTTCTGTGCAATTTCCCTCTAATGAGCCTCTGAAGTTAGATGAGTGGGGAGCTGATGGAGAGGCTGATTAAAGACGAGCTGCTGCTGCTGCTTTGGAGGAAAACACCATTTCATATTCCCACTAACACACATACACACATATATACATATATATATATATATATATACATATATACACACATTCATCAGACATGCACACCCTAATGCAAGTGCACACAGATCTGCGCACAGACCCACCGACGCAGACTGAATAATTCACTAAGACCAGACCATAGGGGCCCTGCAGTCTGCCAGTCTGTGTGCGTGCATGCTGTCTGTTTGTATGTCTGTGTGCGAGTGTGTATCTGTGAGTGTTAGTGCGTGCTTGGAATCTCCCTGAATACGCTGCGTAGGCGGACGAGGAGGGAAGCCCATGTGTTAGAAGCACAAGTCAACACAGCAGCTCTGTGCCTGCTAGCTACAGAGACAGAGAGATAAAGAGTGAGCGATCGGGATGAAGGATAAAGAACAGAGAGGAATGAACAAAGAAATAAGCAGGAAAATGAGAAAACAGACGGTAATATTTAGAGAGGAGAAGAAAAGAAAAACAGAAAATCAGACTTCGATGTAGACGACAGTAATGCAGCGACAGGCTGAAGAGATTTTTTTTTTTGTCTCTACTCAAATCTAACTGTGCAATCGCCATGGAAACTGAACATTTGACATGCGCTAAATTCTTTAACACGACAGAACTGACACAAAATAAATTTGACAAAATGCAATAACAGATTCTGGCAGTAATCGCAAATGAATCTCACCCTATAGATGCACATTCATAGTAAATGTTACATACAGTATATGGCCTGTCATTTGTGTAATTTAAAAAAATAAATGCCATATTTTGTTGATAAGATTAAAACAACGAATCGATTCGTCAAAGTAATAATCTGGTATTATTAATAATGAAAGTCATGATTAGTTGAAGTCCTCATTTCAGACTGTGAGTAAAATACTGTATGATGTATTCTTATCCTACATTAAATATGCAATACTTGGCTCCATCTCCACCAGCCATGACATTAATATATTTAACTGTACCATATAGTGGCCTAATGTAACTTCAAAAAGCAAAATGAGTACTTTTGATACTAAGTACATTCAAATGCAGTAGTATTTCACAATGTAATTTATTTAATTAAAGACTGTAAGCGCTTCTTCCACCTCTGTTCCTCATTTTGCTCTCCACTGCCATGGGCAATCTTTGGTTGGATTTCTCCTGCTCTACTGGGCCGCAATATTAAGAGCTGTTAAAAAGACGACTAGGACAAACACAGTTCACTGAGTCATACATTATAAATTGTATGGTGTTTTAGTTCAATACAATATTTTCTTAGCAGACCTATAAAAAGGCCTTTTCTACAGGAAAGGGATGGGTTTAATATCTGGACATTCTGGCCCCTTCAAGGTGCAAATGGTGCAAAACCTGTATAGAAAATTCACCATACAGTGACATAACTGTAAATCAAATTGCCTTTCAGCTGTCAGATCACAGATAGGACATGTTCCTGTCTAAGCCAGGATCAGCTATGGTGTGTAATTAGTTTCAGAACCCATGTCATAAAAACTAGGCGTGTGCGTATGAACACGCAGCTCGTGAGGGAGCATTTCTACTCTGCATGCACACATGAGCCAGGCAGTTTTTATTGGGGAAACCGTTACTCACGTCGGAGCGGAACAGAAACACGTCTCGTTTTTTTTTTTTTTTCTTCACAGCAAATTTCTGTAATCTAAATAGTCCTTTTCTTTGGGTTACTCACTCACTGTTATCAGTTGCTTATGCAGGAAACAGTAACACCCATTGGTTTTCAAACTGCTGTTTTGAAGCCAGGGGTAAAGATTTTATGAAAGGACAAATAATGAGACCAGAATGACTCCTGGAGAGAAGTTCAATGTAAGTCTATTGGAGCCAGGCCTTTTTGGATCCAGCATCTAGTGGCCATCAGCAGTAATACACTTTAAGACAACTAACCTTAACTTACGCTCTGTAAACTACATGGATCACATACACCACACAAGTAGCCATGGTACATTTTGGTTCTGCAGTGCACTTTACTATTAAGGACATTGCAGAGGTGGCTTTTCCTCACTTTACCTCTTTTGTCTTCTATACTTGCTCCTTGATGATTTTGCCACCAAAACGGGGTCAGAGATCAGAGATAGGCTGGAGGCTGTGGCCGTTGAAAGGAGCGGAGATATCAGCCACTGTCCCGGCCTCCAAAGTCTCAAAAGACCACTTGAAGAGCGAATGAGTGTTGGGTGGATGCGAGTGTATAGAGAGGGTTGAGCTCGTGCACACAGAGCAGAAATGCTCTTTTGTGAGGATGCTTTTCTACTTCTGTGCGTTCGTATCACATGCAGACAACCGGTTTTTCATGTGCAAGGGTTTTGAGACTAATTGAACGTCATAATCCTATCTTTCAGCTCTCCTGTAGTGCCAGAAAAATAATTAAATGTAACCTTCATCTGGTTTGCTTGGCTTTGTAAATGTAATACTTTCCCCCAAAATTAAAATGCTGCCACAGCACAATGCATCATTCCATAATGTACTCCTATTTTCTTCCCATTAGAGATGCTGGCCAGACTTTCTGTTGACAAAACACGAGTGTAGACCGCTGCAGAAGTGCTGATGTCATCAGCGTGGGACAGCTGACAGGAGGATGGGGGGTCCTGTCATGTTTTGACAGTCCAAGCATTTATTCCAGTCCACTTTGGGCTGCATTTTGAAGCAATCTCTAAACAGAGTGCATAAATAATAAATCTTTTCTGCGCACCAAAAAAAAAAATCAGTTATTTACTAAATCAAAAAGTGTTGACTTACAGTACAGTACATACCTGCTGGCACACTGTCTCTAGCGTCAGCCCGTTATTATGGGAGACACACAGCACAAATGAGTCCCACTGTTCAGAAAATCTACAGCGTAGATGTCTTGCTATAGGTGCCGCTGAATGTGCCACCTTCCTTTGTTTCTTATTTCAAAAAAAGACATTACCCTAGGCATTCTCATGTTGCAACTTTGAAAGTAGAGAAGTAAAGTACAAAACTTCACAACAGCAGTTGAAATAGTGGAACTGGGGAGTGCTCTCATACGATGCTCATCAGTATAGGTTTCTGTTTGTTTCTGTTTGGTTTCCATTTATTTGACTGAATTGTGCAAACGCATCCCCTTTAAAGGTTCAGTGTGTAAGATTCATGGTTGATTTAACTGTAGAAATGGATAGATTCCTAATTATGTTTTCATTAGTGTATAATTGCCTGAAGATAAGAATTACAATGTTTTTGTGACCTTATATGAGCTGTTTGTATCTACAGAGGGAGCGAAGTCTGCCATGTTGTCAATATTGGTTACAATAACTATACTTTCATTAGATTTAATTATTTTCTTCTTTTATTTGGATATATCATACAAATATATCATACAAAGAATTCCTATTCAGAACTGTGTCATGTTCACTCTCCTCCATTTAGGGCTGGGTGACAGAACAATAATACTGATCAAAGTATCATTTTATATCATGATAATATCATAATTGCAGTATTTTTTTTTTTACTTATTTATGCTTTTTTGATGCTGAACAAACATTTTGTCATTATAACTGTTTTGAATGTTCTGCCTTGAGTTTTCTGAAATGTTTAATGTTTTTTTTCATGTTCTGACCTACAACAATAGTTTAAAACCACAAATAACCAAATAGCCTACCATTTGTCATGATCATGTCCTGCCTGCATCTATGCTGTGTGGAAGAATGCAAAGTGTCTAAATTACATACATTTTTCTGCTGTCACACAGTATATATTGTCATATCACGCAGCCCTATTGGAGTGTGGACCAGAGTTAATATCCCCTTAACCAAAAAGCCCTGAATGGACAAAAGAACACTGAGTCTAGAGAGGGACTCAGTTTCCTGTTTTCAGCAGCCACCATAGGGAAGGGTGAAGTGAGGGGTATTTAGCTGGTTGTAATCTGGAACTTCACTGCAGGATCCCACTAAAAATCACACACTGGACCTTTAATTAATAAGGTGATAACTGCGGCGTGGAAATCCTGAGATTTTTCTGTCAAATGCAGAAAGACTTGTATGCTGCTTGGCTGAGTTGACATTTTAAACTGCAGATCATGTGACACCCATACTTGCTGACATTTAGAATGACTGTAAATGATTACACATCTATTAGATCAAATATGAATCGTGCACAGTACTTAAACGCCAGACAGAAAGCACAGGAAACCTTTTCAGTGTAAGCGCTGAGGAAACAGCTTACTGCTTGACTGTACTTTAATTGTTTACATCGCGAATACCTGTACTGTACATAGCTTCAAATAATTACAAATGAATCATTTAGACGTTTTCCGGAGAAGATTCAAAGCAAATGCAAACCGTCAACCGTCAAAAGCATGGATTCCCTCCTTCCACAGAGCTTAGGATTCAGTAGAGCAGTGTGGCACTTTTCAGAGTTTACACACCAGTCCAGTCCCCCAACAGTCGTTAAGAGTGATAATCCCATAATCACCGCAATCCTTAATGGGCTGTTTCGCTCTGAAGTGTCTCAGCCCACCATGTGTACAGCATCTCCCTCTGCCTTAACGAGGTTATGCAGATTTATGCAAATCAAGTCTAATCCCCAGGACGCTGGGGACATTGGGGTCTTTAAGTCGGTTAACTGGCCTTTTCTGTGCCACCGCTCTCAGGGTGGCAGAGGAGTCACGGTGAATGAGAGAGAGGGCCAGAAAGAGACAAAGACAGAGCCAATGAGAGAGGTGCGATGAAGTTTTAGACAAACCCGGAGGAGGGAGAGTTGATGAATGAGAGGACGAGAGTGAAAGGGCAGCTGCCAGAAGATAAAGCAGTGACAAATAGAGGTACAGGCAAAGGGCTGAGTGGAGGACAGGCAAATACCGGGAGCTCCTCGAGCTCTTTGGCAGTCCCTCTTGACTATGTGTCGCCTTCATACTCAGGCATATTAGTATTTCAAAAGATAGACGTTCCTCCGCCATATTATGAATGAATCGTTCTGAGGGAAACTGGACTGATGCCAGGACCATACTGTAGTCGACTGGAGGGTTGTAGATACTTTGTACAATATGCCATGTGCAATGCACTAGTGCTTTTCCACATGTGCACGCGAATCAGAAACAAACACGGGCTCAGTCCCTTTCGTTTGAAACACCCCCAGAGACAGGTGTAGGTCCAGTTAGACGTCTCCCCCTCACTACAAGTGCATGAAGTGATGATGATATGTTGAGATATTATGTTAACCTGTCCATAACTTTGCCAGCATTGCATTCACAGGTGAAAACTGCCCTTCCAGTACAGTACAGGCTGAACGAATGGTACATAACCTGAAGCCGGGAGACTGGGTGCTCATCAAAGACTACAGAAGACATCGCTGGAAGCAGAGACGGTTCCCAGGCCTATTCCAGGTGCTGTTAACAGCAGAGACTGTGGTTAAGGAATGGAAAGCCACCTGGAGGAAACTGGAAGAAAATCCCAGAACCGTACGATGACTCCTAACCCACAAAACAACAAAACTACATGTTGAGGAGACAACAGTGAGTACACTGTGCGCTGCTCCTTCTACAGCTGCATTGGAACCAGCGGGAAAAGGGTGAAATAGCCTTTTCCCCAACAGCAGCGTGCCAAGTTCTAAATGATATATATTATGCCACAAAATCTGACAAGCTACAGCTCTATCCACTAATCTTCCTTAGAAGAGTAGCACATGTCCATAACCTTACCCTGAGAGTGGTATTGTATTTGACATTGTAATCACCCATTTCACAGTATTTACCTTTGTGGACAAAGATTGTCTCTATACCAATGCAGCACTGACACAATATTATCCTGTTGTGAAAAAAGGGTTCCTTTTGTAAGTAGATAGGACATACACTGGGAATGGGGGAGATCTGAAAATGAACTTAAGACACAGTTTAAGAAACTTTGTATTATCAGGAAGCATGCACATAGATAATGTAAGGTTACAACAATGCCCTAGCTTGTCAGAAGGCCTATCTCCATGAAACAGCACTTGCAGTTTTCTGTTCCGTGAAAGGGGTGTATGCACTGATGTTATGATAAACTTGTAAATACTTAATGTGGCCATTAAAGTGCCCAAAGGGGGAATTGTCAGGATATAGCCGTCATG
>JAPQRN010000014.1:6564754-6579556 GCA_037367275.1 Coranthus polyacanthus
CCCCCCCCCCCCCCCCCCCCCACAAAAAAAAAAAAAACTCCCCAAAATACATCCATTTACCTGGACTTCACTGATGTCTTTTACAGTAAAGAAGTGTGTCAGCTCGTGGATCCGTGGGCTTCGTGGACAGACTGACAGACCGCTGTGATGCTGCTGATGCTGATGCTGATGCTGCTGCTGTGTGGTGTGTTCAGGTCGTCTCGGATGGGGATTCACCATCAGGCTGCTGAGCTACGTCACGCGGCGGGGTTCCCCCCTTCCGTCACGCCGAGGATGCTGCCTTCACTAGCTGTCGGAGATCCGGCCGTTCACACCGTATCGATTCACGTAAGAGAGGAGTCATCTCCAAATAGTGAACCAAAGGGTTGTATTAGGGAATTGGATTTTATTTAGCCCAGGTTGTGACTGAGAGCTTTAGCACGTGGTCATGGAAACAGAAAACGTTCATTACCAGTAGATGTAAGAAAGACTTACATGAACTTAAAACCAATTATATTACAGCAGTGTCTCTTGTTTTAGATTAACAACTTGCTTCTGATAGATAATAACTCTAGTTTCCACACCCTCTTTGTGTTTTTCTTCCTGTTTAATTAAAATCACATTGTGCTTTAATTTAGACATCGTTTCATCTGCAGTTTAAATCTATACGTGACGCTGGTTAAATTATTGTTTTTATGTTGCAGATTTAACTCCTTGCCTGCAAAATGACCTGGATTATGGCTGATAGTTTAAGTACATTGTTACATGACAGAGAAAACCACAATATGATTAGCAGTACATTTAAAAAATACCAACAAATGAACTTAAAACAAATATAATAAATGAGAGCAGAGCATCAAATTAATTGAAAATCTTGCCCCCATTACATTATAACCTGTTTAAATGTTTTTACGTCTCATTTATATTTTCTGCTCTTGAAATAACATTGCATTATGATTTTGCATCATTTCATTTACAGTTTAATTTTTACATGGCATTGATTAAATCATTTTTTTATGTTGCAGATTTAACTCCTTTAAACTCCTTTAACGATCTATGTGATTCGTTTGGAATTTTGTTAAATTGATGGAAAATTCTATTTTAACACCAAAACTTGTTGCATTAAATCTGCTGTTGACTCAGTCTAATACCCATATACTACCATGATATTTAGTATATCACAAAAACTGTGTCAAATGCCAAAAATACCAGGACGTCCACTGGGTCTGGTCTCATTTTACATTATGCAAGCCAGCATGCGTTTCTGGCTATTCCCACCCACAATAATCTGATACATCACACATGCTTCGTTATAATTCAGATTTGAGATATTAGGAGTTTTATACTAGATGACATTTTCTGTAATTTTCAGCCCTGACTGGAAAATATGATATGAAGTTTGGCTTTTTAACATTAGAAACTATATTTGAAAAACTTTTTTTATTAATCTCATTCTTTGTTTGCTGAATTTGACATTCCTACATGTAAATATAGTAAAGCAAACCATGTTTTCATGTTTTTATTGTATTGTTTTATACAGTAAATTAATCTAACACAAAAAAAGTAATGAAAACTGCAAGATGGTGCTCCCATTTTAATGTTTTTAAATGTTATGTTAGCCCCAGGAATATGTAGTTATGTTTTTGTTTTGTTGTTTATTTATTAGTTACTTTCAGTTTTACTGCATCATTTGTTTACTTCTATCTATATTTGTCTATTTGACTGTATACTTGGTTGAATTGTACTTGTACCATTTGCTGTTGTACTGATGAAGAATTGCATTTAAAGAAAACAAAAGTCAAACATCGCACTTCAGACTGTGGTGGATGTTTGGGTAAAAGAGGGTCAGAGTTGAAGCTGTAAGGTTGTGATGATGGATGCGGAACGGTCCAGTGCTGCGTGCAACACTGTTGTATTTTGTAAGGGCATCTGCAGCACGTACTTACAGAATAGAAAGAACACGTTTGTGATTTGGAACGCAGCCCCTGTTCTCTTGCTCCATATCTCAGAAAACATGTGCCGCAGTCGGAGTTTCCCCCTGCATGTGAAAGCAGCGGCAGATAAAGCACTCTCCCTTCATGACCGACAACCTCTGCCTTCCTCAGATTCCCTTGAAAACCAATAGAACAAGGTTTTATATCGATGTCAGATATGTAATAGGCCTTGACTGAGTAAACTTTCCTTTGCGGTTTTGTCAGATACGAGCCTAAAGCAACACAGTCCTGCTCAGTGGATGCATTCATCAAAACGACCTGCACAGCACCATGAATGCATTCATTTTTCCAGCGATCAGTTTTAATGACTGCTTAGACATGATGAATCGCAGCCTTGCAGCTGGACGAGGACTGAAGAGCTATCCGTCAGGATGTGACATTTTGGTATGAATTAAAAATGCATCAGTTCCTGCTCCTATTACATCCAGCACTATTTACTAGAGCAGCTGAGAGACAGCGGAGGCGTGCTGGTCAGCCTTCCCCTCTCAACGCCCTTATTTAGTCAGGAAAAGAGAGAGGGAGACGACGAGGGAGAGAAGCACGAGCGAAAGGCCGACACTCTCTTGTCATGGATTAGACACATCCCAGCCTGTCAAACTCTTTGTATTTGTGATAAAACACACTACTACACTCAGTGAGACAACAAAGCAAAAAAAGTTAAGATCAAGGTGTTCTTCATGTATTTAAACTGCAATAATGAATAAATGTCTAAGTTTAAGAAGTGGAAAAGCCCCAGGCTTCGCTCTGACACATCCATTAAAAGCTACATCTTTTTATAATGAATAAACATTTCAAAGCAGCAATTTCAAATCTGTCAGAAAAGTCACTTTCCCGAGAAAAAAAACAAACATTTCCACTAAGCGAGACGTGTCAGCAGATTGTGTTGAGCTTCAGAGTGTGAAACTTACAGTAAAACCAGAGTTCACTGGGAGGCAAACAAACAGCTGACAGTGTTGTCACTGTGTACAAAGCGTTTATTGTCCAGTCTTTTAGGACTGCACTGTAAAAAAACATTCAACGCTTCTTCTAAGCAGTTCAACTCCACTTCAACTTTAAAAGTTTACTTTTGGTGCATATACAGTACATTTTCTTTAAACATACACATAGGACATCTTCATTCAATGTATAACAGTTCTTAGCCTTTTAACATCCACCAGGTCACCACAGACACATTTAAGAGGTTAAGGTTACATTTGAGCCATGTTTCAACCGATGCAGTTTAGGTTGTGTTTCAGCCGCATGTTAAACACAGAAACATGTAACCTCTCAAATGAAGTCTAATACATGCATTTTGGCCTCACACGTCTTCTGTTATAAGCTTAACCTTAAGCGAACGTTCTGTAACCTGTTGCTGGGGTCAGAGCAGTGACTCTGGTTAAAGAAGGAATTTCCAGTCTTTGGTGTGAGCGCGTGATGCTCGTCTAGTGTCAAATCTTATTATGTGAAAACAGTTGGTTTCATAAAAAAAATCATAGTCCACAGACTTGTAAATTATGACACTAGCTGATATGATCCAAAGTGAACAGAATGATGACAGCCAAGACATCTGCTCTGCTGTAGCACAAGACTAAGGAGAACAATGAGTGACGTAGGAGACAGTGATACTGAAGCTTGAGTTAAGTTAGCTGTTACATTCCCATCAATGTGGAAACAGCCAGGCTTGAAATCTCTCTGTTTAATCTGAATATCTATGGTTATCAGAGTTTGTAACTAAGGACAAATACTCCACTGCTGCGCTTCAGTAGAGTTTTCAGGTATCTGTGCTTTACTTGAATGTTTGTTTGTTTTTTTCGCGTCACTGTCGCGCCTTCACAACATCGAGACTGATTTCAGCATAAATGGATGGAACAATACACATAGAAAAGACGATCCCTTGGTGTATTGATGGAAAAGACGCCATAAGACAAAAATAACGTAGAGGACGTTACATGATAAAAAAACGTAAAAGATGTAACAAGAGATCTGTGGCCTCAGATTTCCTTTGCTCCTTTTGATGGCATGTTTAATGCTTCACGGTGCCGTGATTTAATGTTGCGAAAGCCAGAAAATGAGTGCAATCTGAGTTCTTACTCAACAAGAAACACCATAAAAGACATAAGACAAAACAAGACAAAAATGACGTGAATACATAACAAGATGAAAATGACAAAATGACGTTTATACTTTGAGGACATTTCAGAGCCTGTACTTTTTCACTTTCACTGCAGGAAAGAAGTTGAATCAGTACTTTCAGCAGAGTCAGAAGCATCTGTCCTTCTGCTGGAGAAAATACGTTTTGCCAACTCTGCTCGTCAGGGGTCGATTAAAAAAGTTCCACAAAAAGGGTGGATGTTAAAAGGTTAATTGGATCGTATCAAAGCTCCTTTATATTATTAACAGAGTACAAAAAGGGCTGTACAGGCTGAAGAACGATCCAAGTTTCAGAGCAGAAACACTACAATCAGCAGTAAAATATGCAGTCATATGATGACTAAAGACTACAGAACAACGTGTACATCATCGGGGCCTGACCATCGGGTTTTCACGCGTTCATCCGTCCAGAGATCCTCCGTGCACCCGTCACCCCAGGCGGCTCCCAGTGCGGTGCTCCTGCTCCACTTGGCATTCAAACTCATCTACCTCTCAGTCACTCACTCAGTCTGCACACGTTCACAGGCACACTTACACGCTGCTCACAGAAACACTCGACACCTTCTCAGCGCTTGGACAGGTCGCCTCCTGTGAACAGAGAAACAGCAGAGAAACGGTGACGCTCACGGAGTCGGAGCTTCATTCATCCCTTCTGTCAGAACCACACATGGAGCGATACGGAAAAGCACTGAAAGATGAAAATGGAGCGTCTTTAACCCCCTTTTCGTGTCTTTGTCAGTTTGTTCCTACAGATGTCTTCTGGTTTAATCAGTGAATTTGAAGAAAACCAAATTTACCACCAATTCATTTTTTAATACAACATGTCATTTATGAAAAAATGTGAAAACTAACAGAAATACAGCAACAACCGTTTCCATGTATACGTATTGCAAAATGTCTCTTGTATAGAGTTTCCATTATGAGACCTTACTTCAGAAAGAATAGCACAGTAGTCAGATGATGACTAATCCTGTTTAAATTGTGTTATCATTTTCATATGATTGTCAATTTAAAAGATAATTTCAAGTCAAGAAAATAGTAATAAAAACTAATAATAATAATAGTAATAAAAACAGTATCAGACTGAAAATACGTAATTATAAAGACAACACACCCTATTTTCTTTTTCCTCTCCACAGTCTGTTCAGAGCAGCTGATGATGTCTCTGCAGCTTCAACATGACCAGACGTGTCGTGATTTTTACCTCTTTTCTTTCTTTTTCACTCGCCCTTGAAGAACGAGGTGTAACGTGTCGACGTGACACCCTTTTGGTGTCGGTGACATGTATCACATGAGCCGAGAGATGCAGTTCACTGAGCGAATTCACGCATCACAATCTGTGACTTTCGTGTTTTGGAAAATGATCTTATAAACTGACAAAGATCGTATGTGTAATTGACGGCAAAATCTCTGTGAACTGTTGGATGTGAGCTGGATCATTCGAGTTCCTTCTTCCATGTCTCTCTAGCTGAATGCTTGAGGTTTAATTCTTTATATAACACCAACATTGATTCTGTTTCTTTGATTCTTGGATTCCCGGCTCAGAGGGATCTGCCTGGACTTCTTTTCTCTAACAGTGTCTTAAGTGAAGACACTGGTAAAAGTTATGCTTCCCCAGATCATACTTTTCTTTTAAATTGTAAAAATCCCAGCTTTCCTCTCTAAAACACACCAAGCTGTGATTCCTTTCACTGCCCAGTGTTTAAATCTTTGATCATACTGATTGGATTGAAATGGTTATCACATGCTACCCACTTTAATATTTTTGAATCTTCCTGAATCTTAGTTTTTAATATTTGAATGAATATATGAATATTTTACTGAATCTATGTCATTATTTAATTCCTTGTACCTCTTGTATCGCTTTATCTGAATTTCTTGTACACGTCTACGTTTTGGAAGTGAATAGAAACGATCTGCCGAACACCTAGAGAACACGACTTGAAAAGCATGTATTAAAGGTTTGTGAAACATCTCAACACCAGCTGAAGGTGTAAGTCATCCTCAGGTGTGTGTGTGTGTAATCAGTGAGTGTCTGTCAGAGGAAAGACATGAGAGATGAAAAACTTCTCATGGCAGTTAATAATTACGACAGCGGCCACACAATGTCCGAGATTGATGGGTGTAACTAGCGAATCCGTCAGACGTGATGTCCGTGAGCGTGTAGCGGCAGAAGGGGAATCGGAGCTGGGGGGGGGGGTGTTCTGTGTTGTACGTGGCCACATCCAATTAACTAACGCAACCAGCCTTGCTGATGAATGGATTAGCACATAATTGCTTCAGAGGTGGGATTCTTGATTGAATTATTCACGGTGAGCAAAGGCAAACATGCGTTTTTTTTCAATAAGATTAGGGAGAGTACGCCTCCGTCAGTGTTTGTGGTTGATTGTTACATCCACTTACTGTATCGCCATCTAACAGATTGAATTTGAAGAGTGTACATGTGCTTTTTGCCTGAAAACTAGACTGCTACAACCCCTCTTTTCGTTTCTGAGTCTGCTTTTTCCGTCGATCACTGTTTCCCCCGCGTGCTTCCTGTACGGCCAGCCTCATAGTTCAGGTTTAGCTTCGATCATGGTTCGTGTTAGTCCTCCTAACCCTGAATGTCCCATTGTCCTGTCTCAGCCAGTTTCTGAACTATACCATTGCTTTTGGGGGTGATGATAAATACAACATTTATAAAGCACTCGATTCATTTATTTATACGCATATGAATAATAAGAATAAGAAACCAGACGAAACGTAGCCACTGCTGCCTTCTGTGTGTCTTTCAGCGCAACAGAGGTGTACTGGTCCAGCATCTGCAAATAAGCTGCCTTGTTCTCTTTGTGTGCTGACTCCAAAACACAGAAATAAATAATGGCCATTCAGCCCACAGAAGATTGTTGTCGTTCTTCTTCCGTTTTCTTTTATATGGTTTGGCATCAAGAAAGTTTGCGTTTTCTCTGATCTTTCGCTTAAAGTGAGTGAAGTTTGTCTTTCGTGCCGCCACACTTCCACGGTGGTGGTAAGAATAACCTGCATGTTGAGATCTTTATTAAAATGAATTACCGATGAATCAGCCTCATGCATGAATCATATATCAATAACAGCTGAATCTGACGCGTGATCCGTGATGATGAAGATACAGACATATAGAAAAGTACGGCAAAAGTACTGTGACTGTGTGGAAGACAGATGAGGTGATAGAAAAATATGAGTTTTAGATTATTTAATATGTCATTTTATTCTCACAAAAAGACCCCAGGTGTGTAGAAAAATACTTAGAACTATTAGTCTAATCAGTCTTTAGCTTAATGCAAGTGAATCATGTGACATGTCCTGTTAGTGTTTGTTGACGCAGCCATAAATTTCAGTTTGTTTAAGATGTATTTTTATATACTTTTTATCATACAAACAACTATTTGTAATTTGCGACAGGATACTTTTGGATATTATTTATCTCTGATTATCAACTTCTTTGCAGACGATCTGTGATTTAATAAGACATATAATGCTTTACTCCAGTGTCTCTGTGTTTCCCTCTGGTTTAGGTGTAGAAGGTTTCAGAAAATATATTTTTGTGTCAGCACAGGATGATTCAGTCCTGGTCACTATAGTTGCTACTCCCCCGGTGCATCGGGGGCCGGTTCATGATCAGTTTTCTGCTGTGTGAATTTGGTGAGGATTTACCCTTCACACTGTGTTTTTATAGCCATCACTGTCACAAAAATGCAATTAATGTATAACCAAAGCAGGAAACCACATCCTGCAGTGCTCTAGATGTGTGTTAAATCAAATTCCTTAACGCTTAGACTGGAATAAATCTAAGGTTTGTCTGTCATTCCTAAATGCTGCTGGCAGGACTGTGTAAACGTGTGCCAACTTTTTTGCATGTATTTAAATGCTTAGTTCTCCCACTGACATGTGAGATTCACATGCAAATCCTTTCAGCTGGTTTCTTTTTTTTTTTCCTCACCTTGGCAGCTGGTGCACTCGCAGCTGTGTATGACGGGCAGGACGACGGGCTCGCTCTCTCCGCTCGCACACCGCAGGCTGAGGAAGCGGACCGGGGTGTCAGGGTCCAAACGGTAGCTGCAGCACTCGCACACTGACTGCAGGTAGGGCTCCTGTTTGAACGAGAGGAGGGACTGACGTGAGAACGAGCAAAGCACTAGGAGGAGAAGGGTGGAAGGAAAGGTGGAGGAAACGGCGATATAATGAGCAGAGAGTGAAGGGGGAAACGGGAGAGGGAGGATTGGAGAGGTGAGATAAGAGGCAGAGAATGGGAGGCTGGGGAACAGAGAAGAGGAAAAGGTAAGATGATTTGAAGGTAAAGAAGTCAGACAGAGGCGTAAAGGAGGGCAGATTTAAAGTAAGTGACAGGTCTAGGCAGGAAGGAGGCAGCTTCAGATTCTATTAAATGACAAAATGAGGTGATGGATGACTTCACTTTTACATGTTTGTTAGATGATAGGAACTTCATCGAGGACACGGAGGAGCTTAGAACTACGGGCACATCATACGCAACTTAGCACACACATTTACTGAGGAGCAACTCAAAAATGAAATCACACATTCAACAAGATTAAAGTTGAAGTAAACTGAGGTAAAGAGAAACGATGAGATTGAAAAGTGACTGATAATATCTTCCTGAGCGGCATAAAGCGAGGCACATACTGATTTCCCAGTGGCCACTTTGGCTCTGGATTTAGAGTGGTATACTGATGCAGAACGGTAAATGTCATTGCTTTCGGAGCGGTCTGCCAATGTAAAATGTGCTCCATCTCGGCTTAACTGTGGGAGACGAACCACGCATTCTGCACTTCCACACCCAGTGCTGGAATTTACATTTAAGCTGGTGTAACCAGTATAAACACAGGGGACCTGAAGAAGAAACGATGCATATTGACTTCAGGTTTTACAATCAATGACGGGACACATACAGCAAAGAAGAAAAATAAACGACTATAGCGAGGTTTAGTTTACTTGATTATTTGACTCCTCTCTCTTGATTTACACTGTACATGTCATCATCAGTAAAGATTAAGGTATAAGGTATAAGGTATAACCTCTCAATCCAATGTTGTGAAGTAGCGTGGGATCATGGGAGAGGTTGTTTTCATCACCACTGCTGATGTGACTCAGGCAGAAATCATGTTTATAGACAAGGTAATGTATTAAAGATTTATTTGCATTTTACATTTAGTGACGTTTATCCACGTTATGTTATTTAATTCGAATGAAATACAGGCAAGTAACGTAATGTTAAATGCTAACTTAACATTAGATGAGTTGACTTATCTGACAATAAGTCAACATTTAATTAAGTTAACATTTTAATGCATAAATGTTACAATATTACTTTATAAAAAGTATTGATGACGACTCCGAAGAACAGCACCTGCTTTCAGGAAATGGTACTGGTGGAAACAGGAGATGAACCAGTATACGTAGTACTGTATATACCTGTACATATGCCTTGGTTTATGACGCTGAGGAAAAAGATGTTTTGATGCTGCCGTGGCCATAAAAACACAGCATTTCTCTTTGTCTTACAGGGTGCAGCGTCTTCGAGGCCGTGTTCATGTGGGTGAAGAAGCAGAAAGAGACTGAGGCTGAGAATGATAAGTGAAATGATCAGTGACAGGAAGACGGAGGAGCTGACAGAGGTTCAAGTGAAAACCAGTGCTTATTAAAGCTTTTCCCACTCTGACCTGAGCAACCTGAGCACACAGTACATGTGCTCACACTTTGGTGTGGAGACAAAGATGAATCCCACGAAGACAGTCATGCCTCTGCCACTCCTGGTGATCAATGAAAAGGGGACTTCCCAGCACTGCCTAGTCACTGGTTACCATCCCTTGTTGCCACAGTAACAGGAGGTAATGACACATTTGGCTGAGCTGATGTTTATTTTTACTAATCTCCCAGCATGACTGACTCTATTTTTACAGTGGAGATGTATGGATGCCAGGGAAGAACAAAGTCGCCATGGTGACGAGGTGATGAGCTCGCTGTCTTATAAGGATCAAAAAGACAACAAAAGAAGAAAAAAAAAAGAAGAAAAAGAGGCAGACAGACTCACCAACAGGCTCTACACGTGACCCCAAGCACAAAGACTCCTGTTCAATACGTCTATATTTAGATCTCTGGAGAATCAACTGACTCAATTATGCTTTTTGGTTTTGCATGCCTGATATGTGGAGCGGTAAATGTAGCAGTAATAACTATTGACACAAGCTAAAATGATCAAATAGTCATTCTGCCTTTCTCATAGCCATAAAAGATGTGTTTACTGTTGCCTACAAGCGCCTTGATGTTCTGTGTTTATCGCTGATAAAGTGAGATTACGGCAGGTGGGAGCAGCTGCATTATTCTGTTATGCTATAACTCCCTCATTACAGGGCTGCTTTAAAGCATGACATGGGCAATTCAGCTGCACAGTGAGAGCTTAAGCAATAATCCTGATTATTCTCCTGAATATTGTGGACGTATTTATATAATGGTTTGTGGATTTGTAAGGACTTAAAGGGGCCAAATACTTTTGTGCTTATTTGGCACTTTCTATCCACAAGTTGATAGTCTGGCACTTTCTGGACTTTCTTGGTTGAAAAATTATTGCGGAAGTGCTGAAATGTACAGTGGTTGAAAATGCACTGTGTGATTATACATACAGATGGGGGACAAATGAAAGGAAAAACCTGATGGGTTTAACCCATTAAGACCAGATGCAACATATAGGAGATTATGAAAGGTAAAAAAAAAATAGACGGAGTACAATGTTTGTGTGCTTCTCCCCTTAAAGCTGATGTACACGTTTTCATCATTTAAGCCGTGAGCAATGAAGTGCGCCATGATTCGTTTTTTCCAGTGCTTTTAGCCCACACAGAGTTTTCAAAGTTGAGCTTCAGACGATCGCTGACGACTCGAGTGAATGTAGCGACACGGAGGCAGTACAGCAGTCACTTGGACGAAAACAACCATGATAATGATTTAGAACATTCAGACTCAGATAATGAAGTTTCTGCTGACACGCTAGCTGAAGATTGTATGCTAACGAGGCCGTAGAACGATATAAACACGAGATAAACTGCAGCTCAGGAGGAGTTCAAAGTCAGCTGTCGGACAGTTTACCATCTGGAGACATCATGTTGTTATCTCAAGTTTTCATTAGCTATAGATAGATTTCATTCTTTGTTCTGAAGCTCCATGCTTATAAAGCGAACGTACGAAAACCCATGTTGGAGGGTCATTCCAACTTAGTCATATTCTAGAGACATTAAAAATCAGTCAAGTCAAAAAGAAAACCACATAGTCAAAACTGAAAACTTACAGTGACAGTTATAAATAAAAAAAAGTCATACAGAAGGTTATTCCTATAGAAAAGAAAATTCTTTTCAAAGTAACTCTGACCAATAGAGCAGATAGTTTCTATCTGCTTCAGCGGCTGAGAAATAGAAAGGAGGACACCTTAGGTCTTAATGGGCTAACACTGGAAATGACTTCACACATTCATACGTGTTGTGTTGTGTTAATCAGATTCACATTTTTTCTTTACTCAACTAAATACTTGACATAATAAGCCTCACGCTGTCTATAATAAACATAATATGTAACAATATGTCAATTTTAGGTTCCGTGGAAAAGAGCAGGAGGGTGTTTAGTGTAAATGTGGTCATGCAGGTACATTTCTGGCAGGTGTAGCTGGCATGCTTTTATGGCCTTCACAGTCACCAGATCTCAACCGGACACTTATGGGAGATTTTGAATCAACGTGTTACACAGCGCAGTCCACCTCCATCATCAAAACACCTAATGAGGGAATAGCTTTTATTATAATGGCTCACAGACTGTAGAATGAATGCCAAGGAGCATTAACGCTGTTCTGGAGGCACGTGGTGGAACAACACCTTATGCTGGGTACACACTTAACGACTGTCAGGATGATTCTGAATGTGATTTGGACATCCGGGGCCAGTTAGATCACATCTGTTCCTGTCGGGCTCAGTCCGTGTTTACAGCTGCAGATAAAGTCAGATGGTGTGTGATGTGTACAGATTCTAGTCATAAGTCTTCAGATCCGGTCGGTGCTGGGCGTTCTCACAAAGATTTTTTTTTTTTAACATGGACACACCTCTCCTATTGCTGCCTCAAACAAGGCGAGGAAAAGGTGTGTGAACTAAAATAGTAAAAAACCGACTGAACTGTGGCAGGAGAATAAATGCGTCGAAGACACACCGCACTAATCTATATCAATCTTCACTTTGAACACTGACAGCTTTAACAAGTTCTCCACCTTCTTCTTTCCTCTGTAGATTATATAATCCACATTGAAAACCCCTCTCAATCTAAGATCTCACCCAAATGCTATACTTTTCCATCTTTTCTTGTGCATGTCTACTCTGTTGTCGGCACAAACTGCACTGCAAATAAACTACTGGCTGCCATCCATATTTGTTTTGGTACAAGAGACAGACAGTTATCATGAGATTTGTCGCTGACCAGTTGTTAGCCGTGTCGTGGACTGGCTCAGGTTTGTGCTCCTCTCTGACTGTCAAAGCCTACAATCTGCTCCAGTTGGTGGAAATAGTTTTGAAGTGCGTCGCGTCCAGTCGGAGAATGTTTCAACTAGTCATTAAGCGTGTACCCAGCTTTACTAAAGACACATTACGCTAGTTTTTCGCTTCATTTGTCAAATGTCTATATTTAACTAACCTCTAATGGGAACACTTTTCAGCAACGGTACATTTCAACCAGTCCTTTCCTCATTATGCTATTAGCATTGATCGTTCTTGTTCTACCAGTTGTTACTCAATACTGCCTCAAGATGTTCTCAGCTCAGTCGACAGATAAGGAGAGATATTGTACATTTGATTTGATCATTTGATCATACCTCCAGGATGACATCCGTCCTGGACAGACAGCGTCCCCTGCAGAAGCTGACCTCTACGTTGTCAAGCCGACAGTCGCCCTTGGTGATGTTTCTGACCTGCACGTAGCGCCGACACTCTGGCACAAGCTCACCTGATGGAAGGAAAATGAGTCAGTGAAACAGAGACATGGGCAGAGAGGTTAAGAGAAAATAGAGAATGTGAGCGACCGGAAGCAAAAAATGACATTGTAGCCTTTTTGCATTTAAAAGAAAGAAGACAAAGAGCCAGAGTTCCTTGCAGAAGGTGACATTGCCATGTGACATTTCTTCTACCAGGAGAGATTAGAGCCCTGATGTAGGTTAAGTTATGCAAGCTCTTACTAATTGAGCACTGCAGCTGCTATAAAATGAAATATAGATAATTCAAATCAGATGAAGGGTTATGGTTGTGGAGCCCAGGAAGAACAGTTATTACTGCAGTAATAACTAGTAGTAACTAAAGTAAATGAAAAAAAAGGCTAAGCAGTCACTGAATGGAAGCATAAAGATCTAGTATGTTTACCTGAGTATCTTTAACCACATTCACATGTTCCACTAACCTGGAAACTGCTTCCTGCACACTGGACAGCAGCTGCCTGGTTCCTCCACTTTGACCTCTCCCTGACAGAGAAAAGAGATGATTTGTCTCCTTTTTTACACTATTTCATCTGAAACATGTAAGTACACAGGTGCGGAGGACAACAGGAGGTCAATTGATCATCAAAGTGACAAAAAAAAAAGAGGAGAGGTATGGCAGCCCGTTTCTGTGGTGAAAAAAGATCCTGTAAAATAATGCCATTTTTAGAGTCATTGTTATGAGAAAGTTTCTCCTTATGTTACGGCACTACTACGGACCTAAACCATAATGCCATCTACCAAAACCTTTCCCAAAACTGCAAACACGGTTCCCCTGTTTTCATATTCACGTTTGTTGAACTTACTATGAAAAACTCTACACGCAAAATCTCTTCATTTATCACTAACTGTACCATATGTTCATTTAGAAAGCACTGGCATTCAGTATCATTAACGCAAGTCATCAAAACTCAATTAACACAACATTCTCTGGAAACACTAAGAGTCAATACTCAGTACAGATGGATGAAATATCACTTGTTTTGGGACAACGGATCCACGAAAACCAAAAACTTTTAAAAAAAACAAACAACTGTAACAAAAAATGAATCCGTGTTGTTCTTTATATTGTATTCATCATCTAAAGAGTTTGTTCTAAAGGAAAAATATAAGAGCGATTGTTCACTGCAGTAACAGGTTTTTATGGTATTGATCTGACTGGTAGCTGTGTCTGGCTGCGTCTGTTTAACTGATGGCTTTTATGTGACGCCTGCAGACAAAGTTTGGTTTAGATGTTAGATTACATTTGTTTAGAGTGGAGAGTGTGGTTTTGGCTCGGGCGTTTGAAGTCTGAAGAGTGTGTAGTTATGCATGTGTGTGTGAATTTTGGGAAACAGAGTCATTTCCAAAAAATGTATCTTAGCAACAGAGAAAACCTGGAGGATGTTATTTTGTGACACTAAAGCCCTATTCACACAGGGCTAGTATAAGCTGGGGACCTCCAGTGATTTGGAAATTAACCCCTCACGTCTGTGTTTCATTCACATGGGATGAGCAACGTCTGGATTTTTACTCGAATTTACTGACATTATTCCCTGGATCTAATGTCAAGGTTCACTATTTATAGGCTACCACTTACACAAAACTGTTGAAAGACAGAAAAATGTTCCCTGCTGTACGTCATGCAAGCCGGAGAGGAGAGGAGAGGAGAGGAGAGGAGAGGAGAGGAGA
>JAPQRN010000014.1:6601141-6620211 GCA_037367275.1 Coranthus polyacanthus
CTCCGTGATGAGCCACAAAGTGTGTGACAGTATCCCAACAGTGATCGGTCATTACAGCTGTACCCGTTGGCTAACTCCATTTCCAAGGTACCATTAGTCTTTCTAAGGTAACAAAAAATACAATGATTCATATTTTCAGGTGATTATACACTAATTAAAACATAATCATGAGTATTATATTCCATTTCTGTAATTAGATCCTCCTATATCCCCCTAAATCTTACACACTGGACCTATAAGCCTTTTTAATGACCTGCAGGAAGCCTGTATATCACTTGTTTCTCAAACTGCTGATTAGGCTCTCTTTCCTGACTCCATAAGTAGTGAACAGATGGGGTCTAACCAGGTACTGCAGCCTATGGTCACCGTGGCCCCCTGAGGGACAGTGACAGGCGTGGGTGGCTGTCCAGAAGCTTGGTGTTGCAGGTGGGCACAGCCGCACTCCTGTGGAGGAACACAGGTACCGTTCTGCTGCAGCAGACCCTGCAAGAGAAAGCATACAATTCATAAAAAACAACTGGCATCTTGCTGTTTTTTTTGTTGTTTTTTTTTTGTTGCTGTTTTCTTTCATTTTTTTCCCAACAAACTGACACTGTCGCAGTGTGCAGATGTATACAAGGAAAATATAAATTGCAGGTAAATGCATAGTGCAGCTAATTATACAATCATGCACATTTTTATGCAGCCCACTGCTGTTAAACTAATTATAATAACTATCACTGATGTGTTCTCCAGCTCTGTGATTGGTTTTCCATTTCATATTTCATTATCTCCTTCCCTGCTGCTGTACAGTCATATTATCAGTCCATCAGAGAGCCTTTTACTGGTTTTTGCAATAAATCAAAGCTCCAAAACTGGGCCAAGCAACATTATACAATTGTCATCAGAGCTCAGATCAAAGTGATGTATGAACAACAATATGTAGCACAGCATTTTTCAGGTTGTGTATTCATACCAGTACATTTTTGCTGATCTTGTGCAGCGACACTATTTTAGATTTAACAGCTTTGATATAACTACACCCCATTCTGTGCCCAACTCTGTCCACTGATTTGATTTTGAAAAGGGCTTAACCCTCAGGACACCCTTTCACACTTTTCCTCTTAAGGCCCTTTTAGGTCACTGGATCATATTAAACATGAAGACATTTTTTTTTGGTCAGTAACTCCAGTCCTCATCATGTATAGCAAATGTGAATTAATTTTCATAATTCTAACCCTTTAAATGCCAGTTTATTTACATAATGCCACTTTTTTTACACAAAAAATAAATTCTATTCTATTTGATGCAAAGTGAGTTTTTTTGTGCAGGGATTATCAGTCTGGGATGTGTCAATGATTCACAAAAATGCTGATACTGATAGATTATTACTTTTTGTGCTATTACAAAAAATACCAAAAAAAATCACACTTTTCCTCTTAAGGCCCTTTTAGGTCACTGATCATGTTAAAAATATCAATGATAGTCAATGGGGCCAAAAAGGACTCCAGGAGGAAGAATGTGAGGCTTTGGTCTAGACAGTGAAATTTCAAAAAATCCTTAAAAAATGAACATCTTTGCCAGATATCATCATCTCAGCATAAAAAAACTGCCAAAATGAGAGCAAAAATACAATTGAGAATCCCTAAAAGTGTCTCAAGAACAACTGAGGGTTAAAAGTCAGCGAGGGGCTGAGAGGGAGGCATGGGTGAGTCTGACAGGACGTGTTCAGGGACATCCCTCAAGTTGTCCAGCCAGGGAAGAAGATGACACCGATGCAGAACCACGTGAGGGTCTGAAAGGGTTAGGTCGGGGGTTTTCTATGGCTTTTCCTCCTAAAAAAGGCCCACCTACAAAAATTAATATCAGGTTAAGTGTAAAGTCACCAGACTCCCCTGACAAAACAGCAATTACACCCAGCAGAATTCGGTCAGCCTGCTTGTGTTGTTGCGTGACTTAAGAAATTAGTTCACATCCGAACTGAGAAACAAACTAACCGATTAAGGCAAAGGCTCTGCGGGGCAAAATCAGGGAAATGTGGTGACTTTGAATAAAGCAGTATATCAGCTTCAAAAGGATAATCCCTGTCAAAAAATGAGCATGGTTTTACAGACTCACATAGAGCGGCTGCACACCTCTGGTTAGAGGGTGGAAACATTCTTTTTTTTTGTACCAGTAGTGAATACACAAATGGTAGACTCTACACCAGTATCGGTGATGGTGTGTTAAGACATTTTCACCCATAAAATGATGACTATCATATTTACACCAGCATTGATGTGTTTCATCACAGTGGAGTCGTATAATTCAGTTACGAGCTCAAAAAACATGTTTTAGTGTGCATTAACTAGGAAGGAAAAAATCATAAAGTGTCTCAGTAAGGAGGACTGGAGGGGTGGATACTATTCTAAAAAAGATATTCCTCATTTGATGTTTTAATGATGATGATGGAGGGGGCTATCTAACACGTCAGTTCAAAAAAGGTGAAAATTAAGTATGAACTTTCAAATGATTGATAGGAGATCCTCATTATCATGCTCATTATCTTCTCTTGTATTTAAATACAGAATTGATACCAAAACACAGAATGTGTTTCAAACTGCCATGAGATTATTTTTTTTTCCCACAGACACTGAAATGGACTGTGGATGAATGTGGATTTGAACTATCTGCATCCTGTGCAGTATATTCTGTTAAGGAGACTGGGACAAATGAAAGCTTCACCTCTGGGCAGTAGCAGCCGGGTGTACATTCTCGGGCACCTAGACATAGATCTCGGTTGCCCTGCAGTGCACACTGTTTCTCACAGGGTGAACCACACGCTGAGTACACAAAAGGGGCTGCGCAGTCTACAAAACAGGAGGAAAAACATCATGACAATCATGTACAAAATGACATACACGTGCACGCATACAGGCACACAATCACAAGTGAACTCTAGATTGGTTATATATCACAGTTTGACTTCCTGTGTTGGGTGCTGCATTGGAAGAAATTGAAGAATCGTGGCAAAATCAATATACAATATCAATAGGAAATGAATATAATATAACACATTGGTATCAAACTCACCAGTACAATTACTGAGGCTGCATGTCCTGCTCTGTGTTTCAATAGGAGTGCATTGTTGCCCCCTGGTGGCAGGAGACAGAGCTACACGGTAACGTTGCTGCCTCTGAGACACACAGGAGCACTGAGACCAGACACTCCATTTGGACATGGGACAGCCTGCAGGAGAAAACAAATGAGACAGTCTGCTGTTGAGCATACAACACACCGCTAGGGTAACCATGCACCTATTTAGAAATCAAGCAGAAGTCAGTATAAAAGGCCTCTTACTCATATCAACTAGTTGAGAAATACATTTAGAATTAGCTAGCACAATTATCTGATGGTGACAACAAATAGTCCAATTTTAACAAAACCAATGGATCAACAGACAAAGTTAGTTTAAGACAAACTATGAGGATACATTTAAAGGTTCAATATGCAATAAGGAGTCTGTTTTGTACTGGGAGCCTATCGTTTGTTATAATTAGGCATCATTTCTAAGCTAATGGTGGCTAGTGTTGCTGCTGTAGAAGGGTAGAGGAGAGGCATAGAAGAACTCTGGAACAAGTGTAAGGATTTTTATGGAAAATCTAACCCTTTACATGGAAATTAGAGCCCGTTACCATGCATGTAGAGTTTAAGGTTGAATCATTAAAGCTTCAGGAGAATGTTTTCATGGCATCACTGAGCAAAAATTCTTGAGCAAATGTGACAGTAAACTAGACTTCTGCACCTCCTCTTGGCTGGTTTTATACTTTAGAAAATGTAGGCTTTGACAGAAGACTTTGGCCAGTCAGGTGTTTTCAGACAGGACGGTATAAAAACAGGTACAGCTGTAATGACCAATCTCTGTCAGGACTCTGCCACCTCAACTCTGCACACTTTGCGGTTTATGACAGATGAAACATGGCAGCTCCCCTGTCTGTGATATTTTGGCTTCATTTTTCCATAGCAGCATGAAATGGTGTTGCATCATTTAAGGAGAGAGAGGAGAGAGCTGCAAGAAAATCCCGCTGTTTTTTTGGCCCTGATTTTAATTTACTGAATTACCAGCATGGAGCAAGCTACATTTTAATAAATACATTTTTTTTCTTGACCAGATAGGAATTAATTTGAAACATTCACAGCAACCACTGACATCTGTAGAGTCCTTAAACTGATCAACTAATAAGTAAGGCTTTTTACTTTACGGTTAAGAAACTTCTAGTGTCATCATTGATAGCGTTGTTTTGATTATGCATGTTCAGCGTGGTACAGTGGTTTGACAATCTGCAAGTGATGCAAAATAATGTTATGAGGTGTTTATTAAATGGACCTTCTGTAACTCATGTTAGTCGTGATGAATTCAGAGGCGTAGGGCTGCTGCTAGTACAGCTAAGAATAGAAAAACAACTAATCATACAGTATTATTAATGGGCATGCTCCTCCATACGTGTGTAGTTGGATAACAGCGGTCCATGCTCAGCAGAACCAGAATGCCTGGGTCAGTGTGCGTTCATGTAAAATCCCCTGAGTGAATCATGTAGCCAGAAGGTCTTATGTTGTGGAACAGCCTTCTGTTACAAAATAAGCTGTTAAATGTGAGAGGGTTTTTATAAGTCAGCTTAGGGCTTTTTTTATGGAATAGGGTCATAGATTCATAGATGAAACTTGCCATGACGTTGTTACTGTAACTGGCCATATTTTGATGTGCATGTTATCTTTAGGGGTTAATTGGTGGTGATGTGTTGTTTTGGGTTTCTTTTTTTGTTTTTTTTAATGTTAAATTCATTCATTCTTTCATTCATTTTCCGCAACAACTTAATCCTTTATAGGGGCGTTGGGGGGGGTCAATCAGTCTTCATCACTATAATTGCTACGGTTTCTCATCAGATAGACTTGACACAATTAGAGCCTTTTAATTAGAGTGAAAATACTAAGACACCAGTGATTAGGGCTGGGTATCGTTCAGAAATCATCAATACTGGTGCCAATATTGATACCTTGGCTTTGATACCAGTTCCTAAACAATAGTTTTTTGATACCAAATTGAAAATGTTTAGTTTTATGTTTCAGCACATGTGTATGTTTCTACATTCAAAGCAGTTTTAAAACAAAACTTAGAAAAAAAAACAAAAACCTATTTACCATATCTTGAAGTTGTCTGTTAACATAATATAATTAATAAAAATGTATAAAAGCTGTTTGTGTGTGTTGCATGCACTGACACTGATGACGTGTATTTGTATCAAACAATACCAAACAATTCCAGGCATTTTTAGATTCTCAGTAGTATCTAAACAATTTGGTTGATGCCATAAAAGTATTGACGTTCGATACCCAAGCGGATTTTGATGTACTGTACCTGGACAAGGTTGTTTGTAACACAGCTGAGTCTCTTCTCTGTTCCTGTGAACTTCAATCTCAGCAGGACACGCTGCGTCACCTCCCTCCTCACACACACACACCCTGCGGCGTGATACAGACCCTGCACCACAGCTCTGGGAACATGGTGACCATGGTGACCAGGGACAAAGGTCATCTGTAGACACAGGCATCAATACGATAACATGCAGTAAATATACAATGTGCTTTCTTACTTCATAACACTGGAGGTGACAGAGGTTTTGAAAGGTCCATTTTTTTTTTAATAGATATAAGTGACACTGTTCATGTATGAAGTTATGTATAAAGTCACTGTGGTTGTGTTTCACATTGTGTACAAACCCAAACAGGGTGGAGTGTGACAGTCCTGGGTTTCCCTTTCTGGTCCGCTGCAGTACGAGCCGTTGTTACGTGGCGGAGGATTGATGCAGGCGCGGGTTCGGACATGTGTGCCTCGCCCACAGGTCACTGAGCAGTCTGACCACACTGACCACGGAGTCCAACCACCATCCACTAGCAACAACACAGGATTTGGTCATTAGACATTTTAATTAACTTTTCTAAAAATAAACATATCACACAACATTTTTCCCCTGAAACATCCAGCTTTTCTGTCTCCGAAAAGGATTTTGGCTGAAAAAACACAGAAATCAGTGTAGAGGCTGGTATAACAGATGTAGACAACAGTCTTTAGCATAGGAACAAAAAAACTAGTACAAACCACTACAAAACAGACTCCAACACACAGTTCATGTGACCACACAAGCATGCGGAGGTACTGCACGCATGTTTTTAGTTGTACTGTTTTTAGTTGTAATGATATGACTGTACTGTGAAGAAACACTTCAGTGCTGATGCTAATATTGACATCCTTAGGATTACATCTACCGTCAAAGTAAATGCTGTTATGGAGTCTGTGAAACTGCGTTCATTTTCAAATGTTGACTGACATACATTGATTGATACTCATCATTCACTGGTGGTTACGCTTTTTTAATTAATCTTCTATTTTTCAATTTTCACGTGACTGAACTTTTGGCAACCGCAGACGTAGCACCAGACTGTATTCTTTCCCTTTAGGTTTCCACTGAGTCACTGACTTCATCTTGGCTCTGAGAAATCTGGCTTTGGGCATTACCAACAACAACAGCTTGAACTGATACGGTTCGGGATCACAATTTTTCTCTGGCTTGGGGATATCTGAGTAACTCCTGCCTCACACATACCCACCCCTTCACCGCCACTCTGCTTCCCCTTTCCCCCTCTCGGCTCGGTGCGCACATTTTTTAGCATTTTCCAAAGTTATGCAGTGGGTGGAAGTAGGCTCAGTGAGGGGATTAAGTTAGACTTTAAGGCTTACTGCATGTACTCTGTGTCATTAAAACAAATGAGGTGACCTACCTCTGCAGTCGATGTCTTGGCAGTAATGTCCCTCTGGAGTGCATGTGCTAGAAGGCAAAACAAACGAGAGTGTTTGAAACATAGTTTATTGTGTAATCCCTTAAAAATGCATTTCAGTCTAAATGATTCTTTTACTGTGGTTGTGTGCATTCATCTCACCATTGTTTGCATTCGCCCTGCAGCCAGGTGTCTCCCACAGTGAGCTCCTGATTTTCACGGATACAGAGAGGTGGGCAGGGTCCTGGGTTACATGATTTATGCTGGACTTCCTCAAACTGGCAATCTGCTCCTTCAGTCTCTGGGATCAGAGATCTGACTCGCAACAGTGACAGGAGAACTGTCATCAACTGTCTTTTCACACTAACTTGTCCATAATACAAGCATAAACAGGTATTTGCAGGTTGTATTTTCCTCACCTGTATCGAGTCCTCTGGCCCTGCCCACAGGAAGTGCTGCATGGAGCCCAACTGGACCAGGTGCTCCAGGAGCAGATGGCATGGCAGCTGTGATTGGTGCAGAAGAGCTGTCCGTCAGAACAGGTGCAGTTGTTACAGTCCGCCTGATGTGAGCTGCCGGCCGCCCAAATGTGTCCCAGTGAATCCACGCAGTCACACTGCCACAGCTGCACACACACACCGTCCTGCTGCAGCTGACCTACACACACATACACAATGGGTTTTTAAAACGTATTCTAGGTTAGGGTTTCTGCAGGTTTCAACAAGTTAGACATTTATGACCTGAATGAATGCAATTTAAAACCTATTTCCATACTGGCAGAAGAAAGTACCAAGGATATGAAGGAAAATCAAGGTCTTGCAGGGGCTCCAAGGAATACAACATCAAGAGACATCAGAGAGTGAAAAAGAAGAAAAAGTTCTGACATCGTCTTTAACCTTGTTTGGCAGAGAGTCGACCATTAACAAATCAGCAACGAAATTTAGCTACATGCTCTCACGCAAACAGATAAAACAGCGATTTTTGAAAGACTATCCATATTTATAGCCTGTTGTAAAGCAATCTCTCATATCTATGAGAGTCATGTAGTTTAACATAATTCAGCAATATGTATTTCATGTTTCAATTCATTTGTCCAATGTGTGGCCCCTGGCTTACTTTATCTAAAGCCTCTAGAAAATTTTTTTTTGCCCATGCCTGTTTTAAGGAGTAAAATTCAAATTGTAGGTGCATGACATGCCAGAACAACCCAAGCTTCAGTGTCTATGTGGTTGTAAAACGTAGGTGAGAAAATGTCTCCTCGTAATCTGGTACGTATGCGCACACAGATAAACACACATGCATTACTCGGTGCTTATCAGTTGTATACCAGCACCCACATAACCTTTAGGAAAGAATCAATCAGACATGCATAAAAGCAGACACACATACACACACGGTGTTATCTGTTAATAAAATGATTCAGCAGCAGCAGCTTCTGTACCTTTAGGGCAGCGACAGCCGGGCTGACATTCGCTGCTGCCCTGGCACTCGATGCCTTGCTGGAGGTCTGAGCATCGCTGAGGGCACTGGTTGGCACACAACTCGAACTCCTGGCCTGGCGGGCACCCTTTCTCATCTGACAACATGCAAACAGAAGGTCATGAATTCTCCCATGATGCTGCAGGCAATTGTATCACATAGAATGCTGAACACAAGTTATGTTGACTGCTGGAACACAAAATCCTTGCTACAAAAATATCTATATGCTGACTTAATGACCTTTCATGCACACGACGAGCTGAACTATTCCTAAGACTATAGAAACCAGACGATGAATGCAGCATTCTGTCTCACCACAGGGTTTAGTGTTGCAGGGTTTGACCTGGTTCTTCTCTCCTTCGCATTTCTTGCCACCATTCTTGGGTGGGGGGCTGGAGCAGGAGCGTGTGCGTATGGAGCGGCCACCGCCACAGCGTTTGTCACAGCGTGACCACGGGCTCCACCGGGACCAACCTCCATCCACTACAGTACGTGCACACATACACACACAAATAAGTGATAAGAATTTGCACACCATAAAGTAAACCATGTGGGGTTTAACTTCCATACCATTTTTACACTCAAAGCTGTATTACAACATAATAAATAAACCTACTGACCACCACTTGTGAGTAGTCTGTTACAATAAAATCAAAAAATAAAAATGTGCCTTCTTGCATGTGTGCATATAGAATGGACAATACTGTATATACAACTCCATTGTTTCCCATTGTGAATAACAGCGCTGTCCAAACCTTCCTACTGCACTAATATTCATTTTAAATGGGCCTAGTACCAGTGTGTTATGGTATTTTACAGACAGCATTGCATCATGGGTAGTTTTTAACATTAATGTTGCTAGGCTAGCGAGTGCTTTTCAGTCAATTTCAGCACTAAAAGTGTTCAGTTAGTCGATTTGAACCTGCAGGGGTTTGTGTAACGTGTTGTTTTTTCTGCCACTGTGGATATAAAGGAAACATAGTTAAATGTTCATCCACTACAGTAATTCAGCATAGAAGAGCTTTCATGTTATGAGAATTGTAAAAATAGTTTCGGTTCACTATAAAAATGTGGTGGGACATATTAGACTGTGGCATGTAGATAATAATTAATTATTAACATTACAATATGTTTGTGTAATGTTACATTTGATGGCTAATACCCAGCTTTATTAGATCTTGGTACTAGCAGATTTACCCCTAAGTATAAATATGGCATGCCATTTTTCAATACTCGATGGTATCTAATTAGCTTAGTCGATGCCATATTGTAGTTAGTATTAAAGTTAGGTACTCAGCTCTACCCTCATCCTCATTACATTATTACCAAGAGTCTTCATCTTTGATTACACACTGATAAAACTACAGCTTCATCATCTCTTCCTGGCTGAAAATGTCCACATGGTACTTTGGCTGACGTACCTCGGCAGGGCCTGATGTTGCAGAAGCGATGCTCCAGGTTGCCTCCTAGGATGTCTTCACACCATGAGCCGTTAGCCCCGGGACTGAGGAAGGTCCGGATCCTCTGCTGCTGGCCCACTCCGCAAGACCGCGAACAGGATCCCCACTCCCCCCACTCTGTCCAAGAACAGTTCGTCTGCGCACATTCTGCTCCGACACATTCTTCACCGCCATCTGAGAACACACACGACACACAAGGTTACTATTATATAGCAGTTACACGTTAGTGGAGCTTAGACAACAAACTGTTGTGCTTTGAGTTAACTGGTGTGATTCATGTCCGTTCCTATTTCTTGTACTAATAATAAGAATTTGCAAACCATTTGTTTGAACTGCTTGTAGTAATATCTCAATATTTATTTATTAAAGTAAAAACTGTTGGCAGAACTTTATGACAACACAGCCACATCAAATGTACACTTTATCACACTATTTGATGCCAGAATGAATCATGGGTACAAGAGAGAGAAAAAAAAAGAGAGAAAAAGAAGCTTTATGATCTCCTTTGTCCATCACTTTCAGCTTCATTCCATGGTCGTGTGTCCAAACACACAGACGCACAAACAATATTATCACTTTTTCCAGATGGTATCTCTCTTGATGGAATATACTCATCAGATAATAACCAAAGAGTTCAGCTGCCATCCTAATCAGATTTGAAAAAAAAAATCAATTATTATCAGTACATAAAACAATACAATCATCTCAAATGTTATGTTAAACAATACCATACAAGTCCACTACTGAATCTGCACATCATCTCAGAGATAAGAATATTAAGGGACCCCTTACAGGAGGAGAAGCATTTGTACTCTTAGAACTACCATTGGAACTATTTGTATCCTAAAACTTTGCATCCTGAATACTTTAGACTCATTTGAAACACATTTCAGTTTGAATCATGTTGACGACGCTTAAAGTTTTAAACAGTTTTATTCAAATTGCATTTGGACTCAATTTGACAGAAATTGTACTTTTCAAGCAACTGATATTAAACACTTTCAGAAAATGAAAGCAGCAAGACTAGCACAGTCTGAATGAAGCAATTCATGACCAGAATAAAGCTGACTTTGTGTAAATGCTTCAACTTTGGTGAACGGTTTTTGTACTCTGAGTTAAGTGAGCGATTCATGGCAGATTGGTTTGATGTGTCACAATCACATCGGAGTTTCTAGCCCAAAGCTGTCAGTGGGAGTAATAGACACAATGTATTTTATTGACTCAAAAAGCGTCCATCTGTAGACTGATTGTAGATATGCTGTTAATGACGCAGCACAAATTCACAATTAAGCAAATTATTCCGTGGATGCCCTGCCTACTGGACCCCACTTTGAAAACCACTGTGTTAGATCAATAAAGAGAGACATTTTAACTGGCAAAACTTAAGGGCTTTAATAAACTATAAACCACTGACTGAGACAGTGGTCAACATAAGATAACGAGTCATACCTGGACACTGTGGCAGGTTACAGGCCTTCTCCTGGTGAGAGTTCACTGAACAGGGAGGTTTGATACACTGTCTGTGGCGGGACTTGGTGGCTGGGCTGCGAGCATCACTACAGGTCTTAGTGCACGGACTCCACGATGACCAGGGAGAGAAGCCAGCGTCCTCATCTTTTGAAGATGGAAGGAGCAGAGAGACAAGGGAAGAAAGAACAAATGAATGGATGTGCAACGCAGAAAATAAATTTAAACATGAGGTTTAATGATGGGATACTTTACCTGGTAGGGTCGGCTCTTCTGTCGGACCAACAATAACTGCAAAAAATGCACAAATTACATATCGGTAGCATTTAGTAATATATTTAATACACACAGTCCTAAACCAAAATTCTTCACCAGTGATGGACATTTTGAGGAGCTGTTGATCTAACTTGAGAAAAGGCCATTACCAGTGTTCACTGCATCTTCCGTTCCAAATTGCTTGTGCAGGGTAGAACTGTTTAATATAGCAAGGACTTTACATATTCAATTACAATAATTATTTATACATATTATAACGTCCGACTGTAGCATCAACTTTTATCTCTCACTTCAAAAATACAATTGGACACTTGAATGTATCCAGCTGAATTTTCATGGATGTGATGCTGATAGTGACGTCAACAATACCATGTTTGAATGCTGCAGTGTCACATGACAGTATAATAATTGGTCTAATTTCTCTCACTCTTACTGCTGCTCACTAAACCAAACACACACCCTTAATGCCATGCACCCTCTGTACCTGGGCAGTCTGGGGCCTGGCAGTAGGTGGTTTCCTGCCGTGGTCCCTGGCAGTCTCTGCCTCCATGGGCAGGAGTAGGATGTGTGCAACCCCTAAAGCGAGTCTTCATTCCCAGACCTCCACAGGACAGCGAGCAGGGGCTCCAAGGGCCCCAGGGTGACAGACCGCCATCCACTGGGCAATGCTCTAAGGAGCAGTTCCACCTGCCGTGTTCACAGCCGCTACAGGCAGCAGGAGAGGAGGAGGAGTAAGATGTGGTGTGTGTGGTCTGATGGATGAAGATGAAGGTGTGTGAACTTCCCAGTGTTCTCTGCTTACCAGGTGCTGCAGTCATGGACCAACGTGTCTCCAGACTGGAGCTCTACTCCCTCAGAGATGTTATAGAGGAGCAGAGATGACACTGGTGTGATAGAAACACTCTGCAGAAAAGCCAGAAACTCCTTGTCCACTAGACATGGACAGTCCTGAAACATAATGAAACATATGAAGTCACATTAAATAACAAAGTCAAGGTGATTTTGCAACTTTCAGGATTTTCATCTGTATGTTGGTAACTGAGATTTCTGACAGATCTATCTTTTATCTACTTATGGTTCTTCAATTGTTTCTGTAATACAGAAGCCAATTTCTGCCTGCAATGAAAAACAGAACCTGTCAGTCAATGCCTTAGAATCTCACAATGACATTATTTTGAGATACTACATCAATATTTTGAGCTACTGACTCATTATTTTGACCTCACAGTGGCATACTCTAAACAGTTTAGAGATGTACTTTTTCTCAGTGTATGAGAATTCTGAAGTTGCTCTGTTGAGCCCACCTGCAGGCAGACACCGTGGTGTTGGTAAGTATTTGGGGGGCAGTGGCAGCCCTCTTCACAGCCATCTGAGTAGCAGCCCTCTCTGCCGCTGATCTGAGCACAGCTGAAAGGACAGCCTTCACCTCGTTCACACTCCCTGTACAGCCTGCCTGGAGGACAGCCCACCTCTGCACAACAACGACACCATGTCAGCTTTTTTGGCACAGGCTGGAACTGTTTCTCTACAAGGACACTATGCTAAACAGGGACTTACCGAGGCAGACCTGGGTGTTGCAGGTCTTGCTCTGGTGACTGAGGCCGCTGCAGGGTGGAGAGCTGCAGAGGCGAAAGCGGGACTGCTGTCCCCCACCACAGCTCACTGTACACACTGACCACTGAGACCACGGCAGCCATGGACCAACCGAGTCTGGGGGCAAAATCACAATGAGATACAGACTGTGTAAAGGAGTACGATGGACTGCATATCAATTTAAATCCATTTAAATTTTTGTCATGTGTTAGTCAAATTACCCAAAGGGTCATTTTAACAAGTAAAGTATAAAATTAACTTCCCGCTTTAATCAGTGAGGGTGAGAAGGTGTAAATTGAAATAATATTTCAGGCCGGAAATCTGACTCCACTCCAGGACACCCTGTTCACGCAAACCAACAGACCGCAAATTTTGTGGTTTAACTCTGTTAAGTGATGTAACAGGACACGCTTCAAATTTGACGACTATGTTCATCTGGGAGGAAAGTTAACCAGATTACAAAACACAAACATTTGGGACAGACATGCAAGTAGCCGATCTGACTGCTGGGTTTTTAAGGAATGCTGTTGCAATGAGTGCACCAATCAACACTTCTACACACAGTCCATGCGTATATGTTTGCTTTAGCTGTATTTGACTGACCTGGTCGCTCACTGGAGAACATGTCCTTTTGTATTTTAACTCATAACTGCTGCGTCTTTGTCAGGGCCTTTGTATTTGTCTCTCCCTCTCTGCTCCATTTTTTTTTTTCTTTTGTCCTTCCATTTCGGCAGATGGCTTGTCTTTTAAACGTTATTGGTAGAGCAGCAGGTGGACGGTTTCTATGTGTGTCGCAAGAAGCATGCATGCACATGCGGTGCACCAAATTAGCACATGTACCATCAGGCAAGGGACACCGTGGTGAAATTGGGTCACGCCTTGGATCTGACAGGTGTGCCAACTCACTCCTGTTTGCTTTAACCCCCCCCCATGAAGGCCAAGTGCTCCCAAGGGCCACTTCATAATGAGTAAGAAGAAGGCTTTTTTTAAACTAAAAACAAGTTCTAAGATGAACTGGTCTGAAACAAATACCTGTGCATAGGTGAGTGTTGCATTCTTTCTGCTGCTCGGCCACTCCCAGGCAGCCTCTCCCACCACTCTGAGGGGACGGATTATTACACTGACGTCTCCTGGACCTGACTCCGCCTCCACAAGAAGCTGAACACTCAGTCCAGGCCCCCCATTGGCTCCAGCCTCCATCAACATGGCAACCAGGGACTGACTGACACTGCAAAACCCCAGCCTCGCAAGAACTGAAGAAAGTGAGAAAGAGCAGAATTAACTCAGCTCAACATGACGTATTTGTTTTGATTTTTATATGTAGTTAAATATGTAATGATTTTTGCTCAAATACCAGAGAAATATTGTGAAATTACCAGTTTTTACAGTCAGTAATAAGACTGTCTCCTGGATTTGCAAACTGCCAATCGGACCCACCAGGCCACACCCATGACGCATTATTGGAATCTAGACCACCTGCAAAGAGAAAAAAGACAGATAGAGCTTCGGACACATGGGTAAAGATCATCCAGCAGAGAAAAAATGAACAGCCTGCTGAATGTCATTACTGAACAGCTGCACAAACACATTTTGGATCTAACCGGTAGCAGAGCTGTTGTGGTATTTGCAGCGACACTCGTCCCTGGCAACACAAACTCCATCCTGCAGCACCATGTCGCCTGGACAACCGCAGGTCCGGCTGCACCCAGGGGAGTCCAAGCACTCTGTGTCACCATGGAGATCTGAACAGGAGCGAGGACAGGGCTTCCCACAGGGCCATTCCTCCTGGCCTCCACCACAGTCTGCAGAAGAAAGCAGGAAACAGTGTTTGAAGTCAGTTTGATCTGGTGTTGGCAGTCAGACAAACATCTGAGGATTTGAGACAACAAATCTATGAGTAACTGAGGCCGACCTGATGGGAGAGGCAGCCTGATGAAGTGAGACCTGAAGTGAAGCTCAAATCTATCAAACCCGGAATGAAAAGTCTGCAAGCCTCCTAACTGTGTGCAAATATGGCTGTGTGATATGATGATGTGTCTATTGTTATTCTATAAATCTACTGTTTCATATTACGCTCTGTGGTTTATGTCATTGTGTCACAAATCACACTCTTTACTGGAGTATTTTGTGTCATTTGGACAATGCTCTGCCTTCAGCCCAAATGCAGGCAGCAAGAAACATAGAGAAGAGAATAAAAGTGATACAGAGCGGGATAATTCTGAGCAGGGGTTGGACACTGACCAGACAAGACAAAACGAGGAGCTCATACCTAAAAGAGAGGCTACTCCTGTCACATGGACATGGTTTTTGTATGAAAAGTCTGACACAAACCCAAAAAAACAAAAAAAGAAAACCATACATTTATTTACATTTTGCTACATCCTTTTTTGAAGGAGAAAAATTATGAAATATGAGTACTTTGTTGAGGATAGAATTCAAAATCAAAGGAAATAAGCCTTTCCATGTCCAAATGTTTATTCTTTGAATTCACAGAAAATGTGCTCTATGTATTGTTATTTAGATAAGAAGTGACATATATCAAGATATGACATTTTTCAATCCTAAAACAGGCATGGAGCCCAGATGGTGTGTTGCAGCCTGTCACCTTGGCATTTGTCAGTAACCTCTGAAATCATTCTATGACAGCTGGATATGGACATTTTCTCTCTCAGGCAGCCATTTTTTTTAGCTCAAACACTCTTTTTTCTTTCTCCCAGGTTCACCATCAGGCACAGATATAGAAATTTTAATGGTCTAACAGAGTACCACTTTGTTTCTTCGAAGCCCACTTCTCATTAAGCTTCCACATGTTCAGAGCACTTTCTTCAGAGCTTTCTTCTCATTTCCATCCATCCTACCTTGAGGTAAGACATGAGGGCTTTTCTACATAAATCCAAAATCAATATGCCATCCTTTATTAAGCTGACCTGTGCAGATGGTGATGTTGTCATGGCAACCGCGGGTCTGCCTGCGTTCTCCGAGACAGGGCAGGCCGCTGAACCTGGCTGGAGGGCTGTTACACTCCCTGGTGCGAGAGGATGAGCCCATACACCCATCACACTCTGACCACGGTGACCAGGAACTCCATGAACCATGGACTGGAAGGAATGAAGGGAGCAGTGAAGTTATGTTGTAGGCATTGCCTTTGTACCAATACCTTTAGCAGTTCTACAGGGTTAGGGTTAGGGCTACAAACTTAACAAGGGGGACAAAAAAAACTCACATTTCACTTTGGCTTGGGCTTCACTTTTGGCTTTGACTTTATTTTGCTCACATGACAATAGAAGTACAATTTCAACACAGAGCCTTCAGTAATATACACAAGGACACCAGTCGCTTTTCTTATGCCATGGGTTAAAAAAGTTGCAGGTTCAAAAAATACATGGCTCCAACTCTGAGCTGTGTACAAACTCTTGTGTATTCTACTTAATTGAACTTGTATAACTCAGACACTCGGATGTAGGCTGTGCTGAAATATATTTGCGTACTACTCAAAGAAATGTTCTGAGGATCTCATTTTAGTCCTGCATCGATGCTTATGACTCTGAGTTGTGGTGTTTTACCTGGACAGAAGGTGATGACAGGGCAGGGCTGTCTCTGAATCTGAACGCCGACCCCGCTGTGTGTTTCGTGTTCTCCAGAGCAGACTGCCCCTCCAGCCTTGGGTTCGGGACAACCGCAGCTCCTGTAGCGAGACACTGACTCTGCCCCACAAGTCCTGGAGCACGGAGTCCACTCTGACCACTCACACCAGCCACCTGACACTGGAAACACAGTAAAGACATTTAAAAGTCAATTTAATCTCCACTAGCCACTTAAAACATCACCTTTTTTTAATTTATTGATCGTGCATCATAACTTTTTTTGACATGAACTTCAAACTTCAGCTGGTCTTACTCACCTGGGCAGGGATCTCTGGTGCAGTTGAGTCTCCCTCCCTCACAGGTGCTGAAACACATAGGAAATATCAGAATAAAGAGACTTTTCTCTCCTTAATTTGCTGTAAAGGCATGTTCAGAATATGCTCTGTAAGTATATTGTTCTCACCAGTTGTTACATCCGTCAGGGGCTGTGGTGGTTTCTCCTGGTTCTAGTCGCTGCCCAGTGTTGAGGTCCAGACAGGGACAGTCTTCTTTCTCGACACACACTGTTCCATTAGCAGACAGGACCTTCCCCTCTGTGCAGTAACACCCAGGCTCACAATGCCAATCACAATGCTGGGAAAAAGGAAAAATATTCTCATCAAAAGTAAAAACACCCAGATTCCTAAACATTTTTAAGCAGGAGGGGGGAAATATTTGTTCGGAAAAATATCTGTATTCGTGTGGACTAGGTCTTACTCTGAAACAACCATAGAAAAGTAATGATGTTTGGAGTGATACTCACTGCCAGGTCATCACAGGAGCGAGGGCAGGATGGCCCACAGCTACTGAATGCTGTGCCCGCGACCTGGGAGCATGGCGCCACTAAAACACACATAACCCCACTCAGGACACTAAGTTGATGCATAATCTTCTGTACGCACAGCCACATGGACAGTTAAATCAGTCTTTATACATACCCGGGCAGTGGGCAGTGTTACAGGCTATGACCTCAGTTCCCAGCCCCTCACAGTAGTTCCCCTCCCCCTCTGGACTCGGACTGTTACACTCTCTCCTGCGGCTCTGGACGCCTCCGCCGCAGGACTTCGTACACTCTGTCCAATTACTCCACTGACTCCAGCCGCCATCACCTGGAAAGAGACAAAGCAACATGATGAGACTGTAAGAAATTCCAACAAAAAAAAAAAAAAACTGCATGGAAAATGCAAATGCAAATCCTCTTCTGAATAAAAATGAATAAAAACTTTTTATACCTGTTATAATCAGTAAGGTATGTTATGGAAGTATATTTCTGCCACAGTCAAGTTAGTATTTTGACTGACTCAAAACAGAAATGTGAGAAGTGTTCTTAAAATTTGCATAGATCTGTTTCTCCTACCTTTGAGAAAAAAAGTGATTATTTTATATCTCATTATTTTGAGATACTAAGTCATTATTTTGACTTACTGCAGCTTTCTTTTTGCACCACAGTGGCAGACATGGACTTCCATATTACATATCACATTTCACATGTCTGACAAAAAAAACATTTTCAAAGTAAAATTCTGATTCCACTGCACGCTGTATAATACACTCACGGTCACATGGGGTCATGATGCAGACTTGATCTTCTCGGTGAGGTCCTACACATGGCAGGCTGTTGCCAGAGCGCTGGAGCCTGGAACAAAACCGGTACCGAGACTGGAGACCTGCTCCGCACGACACTGAACACTGACCCCAAGGAGTCCACGCTGACCACTGGTCATCAGCTACAAAATATATATGGAGACATTCTTAATTTTTTTCTGTTTGATAGTGACTGAAACGGCAAAGCTCAGAATAGAGCAGCGGTGATCAGTTTTTACCCACCATCACAGCTGAGTTGGGAGCAGTTTACCAGCCGCCCTGCATCACATGTACTGAAACAAAAAAACTTTATATTTTGACAGCAGGTAAAACTGGGATGGAATTAACATTATTCTGGCCCATAAAGCTATTATGAGCATAGTATCGGGTCCGTTTGAGTTACCAGTTGTTGCAGTCGATGGGGACGACATCTCCTGGTTTATGTTTCTTTCCATCCACATCACAGCGACAGTCATTCTCCAGCACACAAACGTCATCCTGGAAATATGGACAAGCATAAAGGATAAGGGTGTGACTACTGCACACTATATATTCTGTATAGAAATACACTGGCACACAGCGACAGGGACGTCATGATGCATTCAGGTACATTTCATAAAGTCAGAAATCTATACTCGAAAGGCCTCAAAAGTGGTTTAAAACAGGAAAGTTCACATTTTTTCTCATTCTTCTTTGTTTAAATATACAAGCCTTCATCAGTCATTTCCTTTCTTGTTCTTTCATGGTATTTTCAATCATTAGATAAAATAATAAAATTATCCCATTCATTTCCACA
>JAPQRN010000014.1:6641423-6654337 GCA_037367275.1 Coranthus polyacanthus
AAGGCTCTTGAAAAAATGAGGAAGCAGGTAGATAAGAAAGAGGAGAAGAGGAAAGGGACGAAGGATAGCAGGAAAGCGAAAGGAACCAAAGTTCATAATTCTGTTCTGTTATTGCTCCATCATACTTTACTATTGGGGAAAACGCTTTTGTAAAGGTTCGATATGTCAGACGTTTGTGTTGGAGTCTGTGTTGTGCTGGAAGTTCATTGACGTTAACTCCATTACTAAGCTAACGGTAGCTAGAGGAGCAGAAGAGTCTTTGTTGTGGTTTTGTTTTCATTTAGTTCAAGTTTAGAGACATCTTTGTCAGATTTCTGCCTCCATAATAAAAAAAATTGTTTTTGAGCTCACACCAGTTACTCTAAATGAAAACAAATGAAATTGTCTTTCTAGAAACACTTTCATCACTTCATCTGATAAATCCTCTATAACCTTGAACTGGATATTTTTTATTGTGTGCCAATTTGATATCCCATGTCAAATATTTTACGAAGTGTGTTGCCAAAGTAGCACATCTACAAATGCATTTATTTCATCAGATAGAAAATAAATGACAATAATGCTCAATATTAGAAGCAAAAATCGGTTGACCCCTAATTCTAACTGAACGTACAGTACTTACTAATTTCCATGGTTACATTGGATGATCCGGGGAGTTGAGAACAGTCTCTTCCTCCGTAGCGAGGAGGGCTGCACTCCCTGTGTCTGGCCTGCACTGCACCACAACCACTGGAACAGTTGGACCAGCTCACCCACGGCAGCCACTGCCCGTCCACTGGTGGAAAGGACACGGTCATCACATTTAAAATACTTCAGTGTAGAATGGCCTAAGTAGCATCATTACTGAACGGTATTTTTCAAACTACTTCTGCACCTCTAGATGTCACATCGTTCTCTGTTATTCTGCCTTGAGTCACATGAAATTTTATTCTACCATTCACATATTCTAAAATGAGCCCTGTTGTGGATGTCCACATGCCCATTACCTGGGCAGGTGATTTTGAAACACTGCTGTCTTTGGATGTCCTGGCCTCGACAGTGGCGCAGTGGATCTCCCGGAGGACAAGATCTTTGGCGGCTCATTGAGCCCGTGCCGCAGGAGGCACTGCAGGAGCTCCAGGGGCCCCAGGAGCCCCAGCTTCTGCAACCCTGCTCATCAGTGGGGCCCCCTAGTGGTGATATAGTGGAGTCTGGGCAGTCTGCCACACTGTTACAAACCTGACAAATAGTGAGAGGTTAATTGAGTGGGTAAAACATATAATGATGGAGATGAACAAGCTCCCTTAAAAAAGTCTGTGACAAAGTGAAATGAATATTGTTTTAAAATGATGCATGTTAATGATTGCTGTCATTTGAATGTTTTCCATTCTATACAACAACTTACTCTGAACCCTGCTGTTTGTCAAAATGTTAGTTGATTCACCTTTTAAAAAGTATTACCAACAATTATGTGCTCCTTATCTTCCCTCCTGATTATACCATGTCTGTGTATTAATGTCTCAAAATAACATACCATGCTGAAGGGGACACAGGACCCGTCCATACAGGTGAATTCAGGACAGGTGACAGTGGTGTTCCTACTACCAGGGGGTGCTGGTGAGACAGTTTTATCTGCACCCAGAGACAAAAAAAGAGTTATTCTAAAAAATTAAAAAATATACATACATATTGCTGAGATTACAAACACCCACCACTATCACCACATACTTGTGGAAGTGGCAGACTGATTTTATGATTCCATTTTTCTATCCTTTTTTAAATCCTGTCTTCTAAACTTCTAGACTTCCTCCCCAGCCCTATAGACCCTGTGTCTATCTCATCTTATGTCCTCACCTCTCATATTCTTCTCATCATATGAGAACTCACCACACACCAACTCATCTTCACCCCGTGGACAGTCTGGGACGCCGTTGCACACTTGGGACATGTTCACACAGGTGCGGTTGTCACATGAGAAGCTGCCTGGACAGGGAGGTATCTGTATAGATCCTAGAATACAGACGCCCATGTCAGTACCCATTAGCACCTACATCCAAATTATAAACACTTTGAGATCAAGACACTAACCGCAGTTGTCTATGCTTTCATCTGAGGCGTCCCTACAGTGTGGAGTCCCGTCACAGAGCTGCTGATAGGCCACACACTGGTCTCCACTGAGGCAGGGCACCTGACCAGGGCCACAGAGGGCAGTACACTGCTGTTCATCACTTCCATCCATACAGTCTGTCTCCCCGTCACAGCGCCAGGCCTGAGGCACACACTGCCCACCAGTGGCACATGCAAACTCATAGTGTCTACAAGCTGCAAAAACAGAAAAGAAGGAATGAAATCACACAACAACAGTCTGTCGAGTCCCAAAAGCTGATTCTTTTTATATAAGTGTTAGTTAATAGGTAATAAGGCTCCTATAAGTCCTAATAAGATCTTCATTAACATTATTATGTGCTAGTAAGACGTGTTAATAATAGCATCATGAAGACGTTTGCTAGATTATGTAGACACTTAAGACAAATGTTAACATGTAATTGTGTAATTTTTTATAATTGCATTGCAAAGACATTTAATGAGTTTAAATAACTTACCTTTACTTAACTTTAAGAATTTTTTTTGTTGCTTTATTAAAATTAATATATATTCTGTTGTGAATATGCTACCAGTTAATTATGCACTTATTTATAGTTAACTATGCTTTTTTTAGCAACCAGTTCTAAAGCAAGAACTATGGCTTGTTAAGGTTAATAAATCCTTTATTATCCTGTATTTATTTATCAATCTTTTATTCCTTTATTATCCTGTATTAAATATTATATAGTGCTTTTCTACCTTAGCAGACAAACTGCCCTGTTTGTGGACAACCTGCTCAACCTTCTCAACCTTCTGAACGTGCTCAACTCACAACATAATGCACTTATTGACATATTATGGACTTTTTGCAGCTCCTCCATCTGGAATGATCATGACATGTTGTCAAGGTCCATAAAGTGTTAATAAAAAAACATACATAAATACAGTATGTACAGTACACAAATACCTTTTTAGTGCTGAAGCGGATCATCTTATAAGGAGTTTTATTACCTATCAACTAAAGCTTAGTACAAGTACCTTCAAGGTATCATGACTATTTTCACCTGAGGAGGGTGTTGTTGGGGTGACAGTTGGGGGTGACGGTGTTATAACAGTGTGGCAGTTGATTCTTTTCTCATCCTCTCCACCTGGACAGTCTGTTGTTCCATCACACAGCTTTGTTGCAGCGACACATGTACCATCACTACAGGCGAACTGGTCAGGACCACAGGTCACTACCACAAACAGAAATCATGACACAAGTTCTTACATTCCTTCCAAATCACATACATGTAGCTTTTAGCAAAGTTATATTTTATATTAACTATTATATTAACAGTTAGAGTTAGCGTATATGATTCAATTAGAGCATTATAATCCCATAATATTTCTAATTAGGTGAACCTCCCAGAGGGGTTTTGTTCAGTTCTTACCTTTACTTGGACAGACAGCTTCATCTGTTCCAGAGGGACAGTCTCTGTGTCCATCACACACTCTGTCTGCAGGGACACACTGGTCCCCAGGACACTGAAACTCCCCTGGGGAACACACACAACTAGAAACCAGACAAATGACAGATAATATCATGAGGCAAAAAGTAGACAGTCAACCCTAATAGTCAGTGAGCATATGGATTTTGAGAACATTGTCAAATAGCCTATAATGTCTATAATGTAGAGTTGAAACACACCCCCGTTCATCACTAAGGTCCCCACAGTCATCATGTCCGTCACAACGGTGCAGGTACAGAATACAGCGTCCTCCAGCACACAGGAACTGCCCTTCATCACACACCACTCCGCAGTCTGAATCAGAAGAGCAGCTTATCACACATTTTGCAACGCAGAAACCAATATGTGGCAAAATAGTTGGTAGAATACCTTTCTTCATAAAATGCATGCGCGTGATTTCTCAGTTGAATTTACTGTTGGACATGTGTGTGATAAAATACCCTGCTCATCTGACCCGTCAGCGAAGCCACAGTCCAGCCGTCCATCGCATACACGACTGGCCTGCAGACACTTTCCATTCACACACTGAAACTCCCCTGGTGGGCACAGGGGCATGGGAGTGACAGGTCCACAGAACTCCTCATCTGATTGGTCGGCACAGTCTGGGTGGCCATCACAGCGCAGAGCCAGGTCCAAGCATGGTCCACTGGAGGGTCAGGGTTGATTCATTTTATTCACCTTAAGAATTTTAATGCTATCTTTGTAGCAGCTGAGAACAACTATATCAAATGCAAAATGCAGACAAACGTTCCAACGTGACCCAACAAAACCTCTGCTGTACTTCTTTAGCATGGCTTATAAGGCCAGCTTTGACTGTTTTATCCACTGAGGCTTCACTGTTGAGGCTGTTGAGACTCACTGGAAAGAGTCGAAAAATTACCTTGGAGTACTGGTACAGCGGAACTGGTCTGGAGAACAGGTGGATGGGCACATCTCATCAGAACCATCTCCACAGTCATCCTCATTGTCACAGACCCACTCAGAGGGGACGCAGCGGCCCCCAGCACAGGTAAACTCAGATTCCAGACAGGGAGCGGGAGGAGGAGGGCAAGCTACACCCTCACACTGCCACAAACCATCCTCACAAGAACTGAACACACAGAGACTCACTGAGTTTAACTATTATAGAAGCGAGTAGAAAGTGAGAGTAGACTATGAAGACTGACTGACCAGTTCTGGCAGTGTTGAGTGATGAGAGTTCCAGGCGGATACATAGAGCCTTCCCATTCACACGGACACTGTGTGGAAAGTACACAGCTGTCACCTGCAGAAAAGATGACATGATGTTCATTTTATCCTTAGAGCTCGATGTTCTGCCAATTATAAGACAAGAAAATTGAGAAAATGATTGCTTTAAAAGATTATAATTTTAGGCCATTGTGTGTGGAAATTTTGAGATTAATTTTGAGAGAACTTTTCAGATAACATGTCATGGGCAAAAATGTTTCTAAATTTTATCTAATGTAATGTAACCAATATAAAAAACTTTTTCCAAGTATAATATGATAGGATTAGTGTGTGTTACCGTGTCGAACAGTGCCAGCTGGGCAGAAACAGCCTTCCACACAGGACAGGGCACCACATTGGGAGTGTGGACTCTGCTGGACACTGGGACAGGATGGAGAGCATGCTGGACCACAGGGATCATACACCAGCCCGTTCTCACACTGCAGAGCTGCAAGAAATAAGACAGTAGTAAAGGTAAATATCCCACAAATGAAAGTTCAATTAGGAAACATGTTTGTTTGTTTTTTTAGGTATCACAGTGATCTTGACCTTTGACTACCAAATTCTAATCAGTTCATACCCCCACAAAACTGATGAAGCCATAGTCCAGTCTGTTATTTATTACTGTGAGTCTCTCTGTTCAAAGTGTGTGTGCATGCATCATGTATCTGACATACGACAGATCTCCTGAGACCTCCAGCGAATGTAGACTCCTCTGCGGTTGCACTCCTCAGCATAGGCAGCCAGAGCTGTACAGAGACACTCACAGTCCCCACCTGAGTCACAGCTAAAAACCAAAAAAGACAAACACATGGCTCACATGGGAAATAAACATCAGATATGCTCTGGTACAAGGAGAAACTGCTGCTTCAGGAAATCCTCAAATATATATATTTCTGTTTATTTTTAAATCTCTATAGCAAGAATCAGCAATTTCTCCTCACTGCAAGCAGCACATATTTTTAAAAGATAGCTGCTGTGGATTACCGCTGTCACTCACCCACAGGCATCAAAGACACACCAGTCATAATACTGCTGGAAGGGCACCTCAGGGTGGCAGCGAGAGAAGAGCTCCTGAGTGAGGATGGCACACTTTTTCCTGGCCCACATCACTCTGTGGGGTTTCAGCTGAAAAGAACAAAAAAAGACAGGTAGAGCTCAGAACACACATACAGCAACACAAGAAAGATTATCGTCAAACATGGATCTACAGTAATGGCAACATAAAGAAATATGACCAGAAAAAAAAGAAAAAAGAAGAAAAAAAGGGGTTCATGTATGTGTCTGTGTGCATACTGTCCCACTGATGAACTCACAGCGCACGGGTCTCGGAGGTCCTGGTCTGCCACATCAGGACAGGATGGGCTCACTTTCCAGGAATTTCCAAACAGCTCGGCCGTAGACTCAACAATGCCCTGCCGTGTAGTGAAGTCATTCTCTGTGTCCCCATCAAAGTTCCCACACAGGCCTTCAGCACGACCTCGCAGGTGGGCTGCCAGGCGCACGTACACGCGCATACCTGCAAGCAACACGTGTAACGCCAAGGAGTACCAAACAAAGAGACACCGTGAGCACAAAAGGTTGAATGAGGTGCTGCTGTGTCTTACCTCCATCCCAGAGCAGAGTGACCCCCAGTCGAGAGGAGAGGGAAACAAACAGGCCAACTTTTTCTAAAGTCAAACCGCTGCCACTGTAGGACTTGGGTAGGGTGACTGGCATCCCATTTACTGTCACAGCTTTACCTAAGTGACAGATACAAGACACCTTATGACAAACAGCTACTTTCTGTGCCATTATCTAAACCACAAGTAAGAGCACACAAGATTAAGTTCCCAAAGCAAAACACAAACATTCAGGCACTTTTCCCATTTAGATCTTAGTGTGTGGATTCTGTAAACAAACCCTTGCTCAAAGGCATAACTGATCCAATTTTTCCCCAAAAAGATCACCCAGCTTCTGCATCCCCAGTAAATGAATCTGTATGGAATCAGATTTGTGTCAATATAATCAAACAAAACTGATTAAATATCACACAAAAATACAAATTTGGGAGACAATAAAACTCTCCCCGCAAGAAAGAAAAAAAATGTCATCACAAAAGTAAAAGTTATATCTTGCAAATCAGATGTTTTTTTTAACTTTTTTGGATAATATACCTTTTTGTTTGCAGTTCCCGCTTCTTTGTCATTGATCAGACTTTTGCCTTCACTGTGTACTTCGTGGTTATGCTACCACCTCTCTTTTCTGTGCTTCCTGACTTTTTGTTTGCACTTCTGACACAAACCTCTCGAGCGTGTGTGTATTTTGTTTCAGGGGTTTATTCCCTTTGGCTATGACATTGTTCAGCAGGCTCGCAAGCAAGTTTCTGTTTCTAAACAGCAGCACTGGGGATTGACTTCCCCAGCTAATTTATTCTAATATTGATCCTATATGTTGTTTGATTATACGGACACAAATCTGACTCCATACATCTGCAGGATTTTCCCTACTATGACAATAAAATGAATATGGTGAGCAGCGAAACTAACTAAAAGACATTTCACAGATATAATGGTTGTAGTTTGTCCCCAGTGTTTTTAAACTTTTTGAGTGTTGTTATTTATTATCTCCTCTAGCTTTTCCAGATTTTTCTACACAGATATTATACTGATAATGATCCAAAATGATGTGACATCCACATCCGCATCCTCCTACCTCTCAGAAGGTGTATGACGGTATTCCCCAGGCTGAGGGTGACTGACTTTGTACAAGTTACTCCAGTGCTACCGCATGGCACATTCTCCGCCGTGACAGTGAACAAACCGCTGGTCTCCCTCACCAGCACGTACTGACAGTCCCCGAGGAAAGAGTAACAGCGGCCGTCAAATGTCACATAGTGGGGGTCACCGGTCGCGACACACACACCAGCACAAGCAGAATGGCTGCAGTGCCAGCGCCGCTCCTTACACACACTGCAGGACGTAATACATTCAATTAAAATAGTGAATCATTAAAAACAAGAATAAGAAACAACGAGCCAAGAGCAGACATTACCATGTGTTGCAGTCTTTAGTGATGGTGTCATTGCTGTAGTAAAGACGACCATTATGGTGACATGGACACTCATCTGGAAGAACACAGCGATCCCCCTAGAATAGAGTCATATTGGATTTTGACTTTAAGTGTCTTTCTTCTTTTCATAGATGATGGAAATAAATTTGGCTAAAATATTTTTGATGGCCAATGATGAGAAAAATTCTGTGGAATTTGTAAGTCGAACGGGGTCACTTTAACTTAACTTTCATTCAAATGAAATTGTGACTATTTATAAACTGCATCCCTCCAACAGTATGGGATCCCTGCTTTATACAATTAATTATAGCTACTATTGTGAAAGAAATATAGCAGGATAGTTTTGGACCATGTTAAAGCTAGAAAGGTCTAGCCTTGCTCCAAATAAAACTTCTTCAAAATACACCTGTCAGTCTTATTGCTCAAAAATAACATAAACACTTAGCTGAGGTGTAAACGTAAGATCATTTCAGTTCTAATTAACTTTTAAGCTCCTCTTCAAGCTCACTGTTCTGGTTTTAAGCTATGCTAAACCCACTGTACAACTGAACTGAAACTGAAAAGCACAGTTAGCAAGTAGCTAACTCCTAAGCATTTAATACGACATGCTACTTGAGAGACTCTTCTTTAAGAGATAAAGCAAAGCTGAAAGAGGGTTAGAAGCAGAACACATACAAATTCTAAAGTTGCTGTGTACAGTATCTGTTTAATGTGTAAATAAACAACTGATATAGTTAATGCTAACAATTAATGCAGTTAGCCAGTCAGCTAATGTTAATCTTGTTTATTTAGTTGATTTTGCTGCCTCCAGGAAGCCAAGGAAATCAGTGACTGCAACTTAAAGCAGGTTTAAAAAGTGACTATGGCAAATATTTTCACGGTGGTATGAGGGAAGCCAAAGGTGGAGCTAATTTTAGTTACATATAAAATTGCGATGACTCAGGAACATTTCATTGCCACCTTGTTAATATTATTTCCTACAGTCACACTTACCTGCTACGTTCACACTGCCAGCCTTATTGCTCAATTCTGATTTACTGGTCATCTGATATCTGATTTTGTTTTTGTTTGGATGTTCACATTAGTTTTTTAAATGTGGCCAATATCAGATTCCAGTGTGAACTGGTCACGATCCAAAACTGAACCACATGCACAACAGCAGTGGAGTTAGAAGTGTTCAGATCATTCCCTTCAGTAAAATTACTAATAAACACAGTTAAAATACTCCACTACAAGCAATCAAAACACTACTTTTAGGTTAAAATATGTACATCAATATTATATATTTTGCAGTAAAAACATCCCTGTCAGTGTTTTACTATTATATATGATGTTTTGGATTCATTTTACTGCTGTATTCATGTGAATGACTCTCTCCAGTGCAGAGTTGTGATAAATGTTACTTTAAAGTAGTTCAGACTGAGGCTACATTGAAAAAGACCACTATGGAAGTGGCCTGGATCAGAATTGAAAAAATCAGGTTCCATGTGATTTGTGCTGGTCACACTGTCATGAAAAAAAAACAGATCTGAGTCACTTTTGCCTGCAGTGTGAACGTAGCCTTAGAGCCTCAACATTTCACACAACACTTCACACATACAAAGATGCATATCCTTTCATTCTATATTATGTTAAATCGATAAATTTGAGTTTCACCCACTAGCAGCACAGTTCCCTGAGGGCAAACACAGCCTGACAGGGGCTCTCTGCAGTTGGACTGTCCTATGTTAAGCCCCTGCTGCTGGCCTGGAGGATCCAAACTGGAGCAGGTGAGGAGGCAGGAGCGTGGAGAATAGATCAAGGAGCCGGGACACTGGTTCACCTCTTCGCAATGCTCCTGAGTGCAGTTAAACAAACCCTGCTCACACACACTGAGAAAGCAAAAGGAGAACCAACCAAATGAATACCTGCATGTTATATTTGAACCTTGGTATTGATGGTGTCCTTGCAAAAAAAAAAAAAAATTAAAATACCAGAAGTCAGTAAATGTCAAAATGTGGAATGAAAGTAATACGAAGGTAAAATGGCACCAAATCCATCCTGCTGAAATGCCAATGAGCACACAGCTCTACTGGAATAAAACGGTTCAATTTATTACTGAACAGTAGCTGTAAAATGTGTCTTTTTATGAGGTAACAACAGAATGTGCTAGGTGGTGTGATGAGAATGACTTCACTGTGATCAGTGGCCAATTCTTTACTTTCAAGGTTGATTGATTGGATGTATTGCACATCATATTTCATATGAGCATAATTTTACATTTGCCGAAAGTCATTAATTGGGTCAGTGGTCAGAACACAATCAAAATGAGTCATGTACCCAGTCGTACTCATAAAATAGGGAGAAAATGAATCAGTCAACTCCGTACTACTACTGCTGTGACTCATATCAGATAACTCAGAGTAAAGGTAGTAATGATCACGGAAGTTATGTGGTGAAGAGATGCAATGAAATCAACCTATCCTGGAGCAGAGAGCAGGAAAATAGAGTGATTTCATCAGAACTCTTGCACCACCAGGGACTCACTGATAAGAACTTCAGCTATTAACACATTCTGACTTAAAGGTTTAACATGTAAGACTAGCGTCTGCTTGTGAGCTTATGTTAAGTGTTTGTTGGAGTCTTTGGAGTTTTGTGCTTGGATTGAATTTCTTGACATTGGCTAACTCCATTTCTAAACTAACGACAGTCCCGGTTTCCTTAAGCATGCTCCTGAGTTCTTCTGTGCTCCTCTACAATGTGCAACATTAGCTACCGTTAGCTTAGAAATGAGTTAGCAAGCGTCAAAACAAACGACTGACTCCCAGCACAACACAGACTCGAACACAAACTTTACATAAGCAAACTAGCACAAACGGATCTTATATATTGAACCTTTAAAAAACTATCATTCTAACACATTTGACCTTTCATATCTTTATTAGGAGGACAATCCATTGAGAGCAAAGCTGTGAAATTGTGCCAGTATTATACTGTAGCTGCATTAAAGTTATATTGTACCGATAATGAAAGAAACTTGCTTACTCCCACTGTTTTTTTTATCACAACTACTTTACCACATGATAAAAGAAGTACGCAGATAGCCATGAAAGAGAAAGAGCTATTTTTATGATGTGTTGTGAAATGTCATCTACGCTATTGGTTCAGACGGAGCCCTCGAGTACTGAATTAACCTCAAAGAAAATGTCTGTCCCCTGATGGATTTTCATTGTCTGCTGTAAATTCAATCTAAATGCAATTTTTCCTTCGTGCTGAAAAGGTTTTTGAAGATAATTGGATTTGAGTAGCGACTAGAGACCTTTCAGTTCAGTCTTAACGTGTACTTACCAGGTATTACAGTTGCTCTGGAGAACAGTTCCAGATGGATACGTCTTGTCTCCTTGCACACAGGGGCACATGGTGACGGGCACACACTGGCCCTGGTGATCGTGCACCAGTCCTGATGGGCACTGGCAACCTGGAACACACATTCTAATGCCCATTCCACTTCCTTCACTATCACAGCTCCAGCCCTGTCGCAGGTCTGAACACGAGCCTCCGCAGACACGTCCGCACTCTTGGAACACCTGACCACCTGAACACTGCACGGCTGGGGACAAAGAAAGGTTTGACAGAAAGGACACATGGAGCTTAGTGTGACTGAAGGAGAGGAGTGTTTCAAATAGTCTGATTGTCTGAAACGTAAAAAGCACTGGCTTCATAAAAGGGTCAAACTCTTGAAGTCATAAAGGTAATATTGCAAGTCAGTGGTGTTTATGTGACACTTTTCTGACTTAACTTGAGCCCCAATACATTGAAAAAAAGTCATTTAGTTTGGCCCATACCCTGTGCCAAAGGCTTATTGGGAATGATCAGCTACAAATCCTTATCGTCTGATGTTCTATTCTGATCAGAGGCCTCAATAAAGGCCGATCAGATGACGCAAAACTAGCCAGACTATTTCTCTACAAGCAGCTAAAGTGACTTTGCAGGCTTCAGCAGTTCCCAATAACCAAGTGTATTCTTCTGTGGTTGCATTATTAAAGTTGTATTAAAATTTAGAGATGAGAAAATCATGAATATGTATGTAATGTATATTATGTATAATGAACAATATTGCAAAATAAATAAAACAATGCAAAAAATAAAATTTGAATTATTAAAATTAGCTTCAGTTAGACCCTGTGATTGGTATCAGGTGAAACTGCTTACAGCGATTAGTGATTACCCCCAAAAATCCTGACAGGAGCACCCTTACTCGTGCCTGCTCCACATGCCACATAAATGAACAGAACCTAAAGACAGCAGTGAATAAATTAGCATTAAGTTGTAGTCTATAACTCTGATTTCACTGAGAAACATAGGCAGGTTTTGTACTTTGATCCCATGTCCATAGAAATCCTGCAACGCAATTGCAACAAACTTGTCTCCCCACTTACGGCAGAAAGTACGGTTTCTCCACTGGACAGCAACGCCCTCCTGAGCACAGTGTCGGGCATAAGCAGTAAGGACAGTGCAGTGGCAGACCTTCTGTGGAGCACAGCTGCAAACCTCTGACAGACATGAACGGAAATAGGGCTCCCTCTCCACCACATCATGACAACCCTAGAAGATCAGACAGAGACAGGCAGAATGTGCATTTGTGCAAAATAGAGGGATAACAAAAACTCTCTTTCAAGACACAGATAACATGCTTCATATACACTGACCTGAAAGACTGGGCTGTGTATGACGGAGCACACCGTCTCTGCATAGTGTCTCCTTTGGGTGTAGGTGGTGCAGGAGTCTGGTGCAGCTCCTCCAGGAAGACTGCAGCGCTCTGTTGTGAATTTCCCTGCAAAGGATGACACACTGTTCTCCACATCTCCTTCTGGAGTGGTGAAGTCATCATGTTGGTTCCAGGTCAGAGTCCCACACAGGCCTCGCACCTTAAATGCAGCAAACAGTTTAAGCAGTGTGTACACTTATGTCCATTTTGCATCCCTTTCCAGTAGAATAAAATTTCTGCTGCTATGGAGTCTCTTAATCAAACAAATAAGAAAAACAGAAGTATTAGATTACATGGTGAAGTAGATGCCAATG
>JAPQRN010000014.1:6681804-6698142 GCA_037367275.1 Coranthus polyacanthus
GTGTGTGTGTGTGTGTGAGTGTGTGTGTGTGTGTGTGTGTGTGTGTGTGTGTGTGTGTGTGTGTGTGTGCGTGTGTGCGTGTATGTGTGTCTGCTGGTATGCCAACCATCCCATTCCTCTTTGTCCACTTCTCAAAATAACCCCCCAACCCGGCAGCTGAGACAAAGCTTCAGACAGGCGGACCCCACCAAACAGAACGAGAGATAGAAGGAGGGATAGAGAGGGGCAGTGGGAAAGAGACGGGGATTACAGAACAAGAAGATGAGATCAAGAGCTGAATTACACAACTGTCTCCTGGGAGGAAATTGGCTGGTTTCATGTCATCACCTACCAGAGCTCAAACACTGGGATAACCACTCATTTACTGACTGCGCAATAACCTGACTGGGACCGATTTCTGCTTTTAATATGAGTGAAGAATTACTAAACCTGTCTGTGTTCAGAGGCTGAAGCGTCAACTTTAAAGCCGCTGGAGCTGAAATCAGGGGGGAGAGAAACGCCTGAATTTAAAAATGCACATCTTCCTTCTGCAGCTCTCTCCTCTGGGTCCAAAGTAAAACACTAAAGATAGATGAACCTGATACTGTTTCATGCCGCTGTGGAAAAGATAAGCCACTTTTCCATGCTACTGTGTCGAGCAGTAGATAGATATAGACATATTTAACCCCCTACCTGCCTGAAAACCTGTGACCTGTGATTAGCCAAGTCTGTGTCATGGGGTAGATTCGAATTCTTGTTTCTTCTCAGACCATTTGAATTACAATATGCTGAAAGGTAATTATGATTTGTTTACCCAGTGATGTTAAAAATGTCAAGTATTGCAGCTTTAAGTTAGGACTTTGTGGCAAACTGTTGAGCATTAAATGTCACTGAGGGCAATAAACATCTCTTCCAGCCACACAAATGAATGAAGGATGTTCCCTTTCATTAATTTATCTCATGAACAAATTAGAAATGTTGCTCATATATCATGGGTTTGTAATTACTACTCCCCTTACTTTAACGAAGTATGACTGGGTAGCAATAACCCTGATCATGTAGGGTTTTTTTTCAGTTCACAGAATAAAGGGCAGGTTCAGCGTGTAATAATTAGTGACATCTAGTGGTGAAGTTGCAGTTTGCAACCAACTGAGACCACCCAGTCACCCTCTCTGATGGCAGCAAAGAAGATGAAAGCCTTTATTAGAGCCAGCGTTTGTTTTGTCTGTCGTGGGCTTTTTAATTAAGGGGATAATGGCTCTACAAACAAAGCAGATGAACGTATTGGACCCTAAGATGCCACCCATATAAAATGGAAAAAAAGAGAAGAGGAAATCCATTCTGAGCTACAAACACGGTGACCCACTCCCTATATAGATATAAACAGCTCATTCTGAGGTAACCGAAGCATAACAATTCTTATTTTTCTGTGATTATACAAAAATCAAAACATAATTCAGAATATTATATTCCTGAATTTGTAAACTCTCCTAACTCTTACAAAGGGGAAGGAGTGGTCAGGTTACTGGATAGGGCCATTGCTATGACAGGGCATCAACATCAACACTTGGCTATGTTCTGGCATAAGGGGGAAGGAAAGACGAGCCATTTACTTTTTTTTTTCTTCCATTGCTATCAACAGCACCCACAATCATGTTGCATCAGGACATGATTGACCAGCACATAGAGAACAGATTCATGAAATAATGAAACGAGGTGACTTATACATTCATCAGTCATAAATCACAGGGAATGTGCTGGAATGAATTAACCAACATACAACATTAAAAGACATTATAATAAACACACAGTATTTTAAAGTTCAGTCTTACATTTCAGTTGTAGTAAAAAAAAAAAAAAAAAACGTTTTCATTTTCAGTTTTTCACAGCTAGGTTTTCATTTTAGTCTCGGTTTTCGTTTAGCAACTTAAGCCATGTGTGAAGGGAGGCCTCGAAATACATCCACAGGTAGCCTAGGCCCCACTGGAAGTCATGATATCATTTTCCAGAAGCTTCCAAGCTGTTCACAGACACACGTTTGACCCTCGGTGAAAGTGAACTAAAAGCTGAAATCAAAATTCTTTCTACTATTATCGTTACAGATTCAATATGTAAGATTCACGCATGCTTGTGTTCTTACACGGAGTTTGTGTTGGAGTCTGTTTTGTGCTGGGAGCCGGTTGTTTATTAAAACCGTTTCTAAGCTAACAACTGTCTCAGTTGCCTAAGACATTTACAACAGCTTGTATCTCCCATGTGCCTCCATTCTGCTAGTCTACAATTGCAACGCTAGCTACCGTGGCCTTATAAAAAAACATCTGACCTCAATCACATACTGTATCCTGTGATGCGGTCTGATGGATAGATGGAATGATGGTGTTTGCATCAGACCATGGTTTAATAACTACTGATGTATTATGAGGTTTTCTGGTCGTATTGTATTAGCTTAAACTTACCTTACCTAAACTTACCTTGTAAATGTAGGCTAGCTATGTTGAAAACTGAAACCTTCCCCGTGTTTCCAAGCTCACTGCGGACTGCCATCCCGCTGCCCTCTTCCCCTTCCCTGTGACCTTTTTCGTCTCCACCAGTGCTCGCAGGATGATTGATGACTCACTGGTCCATTCATAGTCATGACACAAGCAGATACTTATGTCAGGGATGGCGTCAAATAAGCAGAGAAAGAAGAGCACTCACTATCCAATCCAGTTATCCATTCCAGTCTCACAGTGTGACATTTTTAATTGCCCCTTGGCAGAGAACAGGTACTTTTTTTAAAAAACTTTATTGGGTTTTGCAAATTGCATCCACAAGGCATTAGTAAAAAGAGAAGGGGTATATATTGCTGACATATACAAAAGAAAAGGGATATTATGCTGTGTATGTCTGTGTGCATTTTATCTAAAGATTTGTGTTGTGATGGAAATGACATGGTGTGTTACAAAAGACCAGATGTTGTGAAAATGAAAACGGATGAAGATTGGTGCAAAATGATCTTTATGAACACTAAGTAACATTTTCAGGTATCTTTCTCCGTCCTCTGCTAAGCTTTAGACCTCTCTGCTGTGGATTTTAAATACTCTCAAAACATTTAGATTTAGACCCTCATCTGAAATGGAAGAAAGATAAAAAAAAAAATGATATCAAAAGCTGAAAAATAGACCGAACTGCAAGTAATGAGTTAACTTAAAGTAGATGAAGCCTTGGAAGTCGATGCAAACAGTTCCTACAAGTGTCCAGACTTTTGTTGATCTTAGTCTGTCTTTTATACAGTACATACAGTTTGCCCTCACTGTCACTGCATCTTATCAGGCAACCACCATATGGTACCAGAAGTAGGTACCAGCCACACCCTGTGAAGCTTCAGATACTGTAGGATGCACTTCTTTACAGTCTGCCTCACAGCTAATGTTTTATTTGCTCAGGCAGATTTCTCTGGCCCCGTTCCTGTTCAAACAGATTTCCACCCAGCCAAAAACTGACCAGGCCAATGATAACCATTTATTTGATCTGGTGTGGTTTGCAGACACTTCTCTAAACAACCTGCATGTCTGGTGTTAATCTGCTACCATGGCAGTATTAAATGAAAAGAAGTGCATCCAACTGCACTTAAAGTATTTGTTGATATGAAAGATGTATTTTCCTCCAACAGGATGTGGTGAGTTTAATTAACCAGCCAACTAGCCCTCATTTCATTGCTCTGATGGCGTTTTTGTCTGCATTCATTAAAATCACCTTGGAAATCGAAAATGAACTGAGAGGTACAACTAATTTTCATTTGAGCTCTGTTACCCCGAAGCACCTAATGCACCTCAGACACTATTTTTCAATACAAACCTAACTAGACTGCACTCAAAAGAGGAGCTGACCCACACCTGTTTAGAAAATCAAACTCAATTTCTTATATAGAATTGTATTTTTTTTTTTTTTCAAATTCAAAGTCAAAAGTGCAAGCTGAAGGTCAGGGGATCAAGTAGAAGGTCAAATGCTTTTCTACCTTGATGGTACTTAAATACGCTTTACAATGTGTCACGTTTACCTATTCACACACCAGTGCCTTGCTCAAAGACACTTCAACATGCGGACAGGGACCAGGGATCGAAACGCCAACCGTCTGGCTCGTGCACGACCCACTCTGCCACCTGAGCCACAACCGTCCCCAGTCTGGTTAGTAGCTGTGTTTATCTTGATCAGCCTGCAGCCTTTTTCATGTAAGACTTGCTCATACTCAGTCTGACAATAGAACTGACAGTATTGACCCAGAAATCACATTCAAGTAACTTCAAAACAACTGATGATAGAAACATGAAGTCAAATCCTGGGAATATGTTTTAAGGGTCAAAGGAGTGATTTAGAACATATTGCATATGTTTCTTTGAGTGTTTTCACAACATAGTAGAATTATTCAGCGTGGTGGGTATGATGTAGCCTCCCATCTGGATTGTTACTGTCACACAAAAACGTGACTTTTTGACACAGGTCCAGATGTAAAATGTAATCATCTTTCCTTCTAACACATACACATCTGTCCCTCATGAATAGAGCAGCCCGTGGGATCTCGTCATAAACAGCGTGCCATCTGCATGCAGACAAAAACAAGCCCATTAACATTTCCTCCCTCTTCAATAACAATGACCTCTCAGCCCCACTAGGACGTCCCCTTGAAGCATTTTTCCACTAAACAACCTTTTCGCGATCGTAGCCGTTGTACATCACACATAAAGAGTTTACGTTTCACAGCTTTAAATGTTTTATTTTTCTGATAAAGGAGCACATTTGCATCTTCTCCCATCCACTTCTTTTTGCATCGCTGTGCTCATCTCAACACATTTAGGTGTGGCAGCTGGGCCTCTGCTCCTCTCTACATCAGTTCTCCGCTGAGACCGGCTCAGACTGTGCGTGGAGCCGTGGATGTGTCAGTGCTAACCCACCACTGTCGGCTGTGACACGGGGAGCACAATGACTCAGCAATGGGGGACCTATTACACAATAAAAAGCCTCCTTTCATGCTATAGCGCTGACCCACATAGCATGCATCGTTGCCTCCAGTAATTTCCCCAACACAGCTGAAGCAGTCTTCGGGCCTTACTGTAAGTGACTGTGAACGCTCCCATAGAGTGACTGTTGTCTCAGTCTAACCGACTATACTCCACTTTGGATTTCTAGAGAAAGGGCCATAGGTCTTAGTTTAGATTTTCTCAAGCTAAAGTAGTCTACTGGAAAACCCTGTATGGCCTGTGTTAAACCCAGAGATGTTGTTTCCTGTAAACATTTATGATTGAAATGTTACCTATAGGCCTAGTGAATGAAACTGAGTTTAAGACATGTGTCTTGGGCAATTTGTGCAATTAGCGTACTTAAAAAAAATCTATCACCAAATACAGGAAATGGCTATAATTTTGCTTTTTGTTCACTTCAAGTTCACACCTATAGACCAAGTGGATGAAATTCATTTTGGTTGCTAAGAGCTGCATGTTGGGCAATTTGCACAATAAGCATAAGTAGCTCATTGTCCGGTAAAATAAAGAAGAAAATCAAAAACCATCACAGACTTCACATTGTCTTTTTTAACAGTAATGTGCATATAAAATACAAATACAAAATGTTCTTCAAACATTGGTTAATGCTAACTGATTACCACCACAAAGGAGGTTATGTTTTAATCTGTGTTTGTGTGTGGCAGGAAAACAAATGCTGGTTATTGTTTATGTGTGTGTGTGTGTGTGTGTGTGTGTGTGTGTGTGTGTGTGTGTGTGTGTGTGTGTGTGTGTGTGTGTGTGTGAGTTCCTGATGAAAGCAACAGATGATTTAATTTTGGTCATAGAAGTAGATACAAACTGGGTAAAAGTTATAAATGATATGGTACAAAATTGGTACAAAATGAGTATAAATGCAAAGATGACTTTTAGATTCATTAGATCGGAGATATTCACGGTTACAGAACAGTGATAGTCAGTCAGATACACACCTGCAGGGCAGTGGTGGTGACTGGTCACTGTGAAGGCCATAGCACTGTCATCCTGGATTTTCCTTTCATTTGTCATCCGTCTGTATGTCTGAGCCTTCCTCTTCCTACCGTTTCACCAGCTGCCACTGATACAAGATCAGCTAATGTTTAACCCATAGACGAAGTGAGAGTAAATGAAGAGTAAAGATCGGGGGGGGGGGGATAAGAGGTCTGGCTGTTTGACGTTGTATATGCAGGATAAAAATATTTTTGTTTTAGTGTTTGTTTTTAGCAAAGCAACTTATTGTTTCATTTATTATACAGCACGTTATTTGCAGTCACTTGGTATATTCATTAAGATTATAGAAAACTTCGTGGTTTCTGCAAGTTGCTGAACCTTGAAGCTGTTTCTCCACTTAAAGAAACTCATGTACTGAGCAGCATGATGGTCAAGGTAAAGTAACCGCTCCGCGAAGGCAAAAGAAAGCATCAGGGATTTGGTCCTCATCATTTTGTATCGGAGGGCCTAGAACTATAGGTGTGCTTCCCAGCTTCAGTGGAGTGTACAATTTCTACCTTCTTTGTAAAGGAATTTTCAAAGGAGAGGTTGTAATTACAGCTGGATACTACCTTCATATGGTTTCCCCATAAGAAGTTTATCTTGACATGGTTTTCAGTTCATCGTAAAACCTTTTTAAAATGCAAATTCTAGTTGCTCACAACCTGGCAGACCATCATGTTCTTTGCTTGCAAATCTTATACTCAGATAAGGCACTGGGATATTTGAATCAAGGTGATAACTGCATGTCAGGTTGAAAAAGTGATTTAGTGCAAGGACTGGAGCTCAGTTTGGCACAATGAATCAAAATAAAACTAAAATCATCGTGTTTTGCAAATATAAGAAGAACAAATACAGATATTTGTGTTACAATGTAAAGTGTTGTCGGAAAAATAAAATACAGATACCTGTACTTAAGTGAACTGATGAAGTGTTTGTTCTTAGTTACTTCCCTTCCCTCCCGTCTTGTCGTGAAAAACAAAACCATCACCCTGAAAACAAATTCATCTCAGGGGCTTGTTTGCTCATTTCCCTCCCAGAGGAGAATCTCTATGACAACCGAATCAGGAGAGGTGCACCTGTGGGATCTGCCTCTAAATCTGAAGTCTATATGACTTATTCATATGACTTGATATGAATATCACAGTGAGCTGCACAATGTTTCTATCTCAGGATGTAATCATGCAAATCCAAAAACTTCAATCAAGCCCATCGAGTCACAGTACATTTATTTTTGGTCCGATTATGATTCCAGTATTCTTCAGTGATGGTGTGCTTTCCTTGTTGTAAGACTTCAAACACAGAAAAAAGTTGTAGTTTTCTTAGAACTGTTGCAGAATTGGATGTCCGTTATCCGTTTTATATAAGGCAAAGAAGACGATGGCAATAACCTGAAGGCTGACGTTTCTTCACCCTGTTTTCACTGTAAAGGTCACATCTGTTCTCGCCCAGCTTAAAAAGTAATCTGCATTTCATTTTGTCCTGCCTGCAAGTCCTTCTGAGGCGATGTGATGAGTTTAGCTGTGGATGAGTAAAACCACACGGGGGATTACAAGTAACTTTGACAATTCTGTCTTACACCGTGTGTGCTGCACCCCTCTAATGCATTCTACCAATCATTCTACTCATAATCAAAATGCATTCATATTCCTTTACAAGGACATTTGCAAAATGAACTTTCTCTATTAATTTAACTGAACTGGACTGACTTACAGTAGTTATGTAAACTAAAAACAGCCGCCCCCCCTCAACCCCGTGTCACTCCACTCTTCCCCTCCCAGTCCTCGGTCATCCAACTGTCCTGCCAGCTGTCTATTTTGGATGTCTACATAACACCATTCAAGCAATTACAGTCTGAGTGGTCTCCTGGAGTCCGTCCACAAAATTCTCCCCTGAGAAGTTTTACATGGCTGAAAAATAAGTGACAGACTATTTGACATGATTAAAGTGCAAACTGAGATGCTTGAATAGGAAATGACTGGGGCTAAAGTCTATTTGACAAGAGCATAAACACAATCCAGAGAAGGGCAAAGGGTCCCATCCTAAAACTAAATGGACAAGATGTAAAAGAGATATGTAAATGATGATAATGAAAGGAGCGCCACCCCAAAAGGTTGATGCTTTGCCTCTGTGTAAAAGTAGGTAATATGTTTCTGTGCAAGGACTGAGCATAGAAGCCTCTTGAAGCCTCAAGTTTGGCATTTTGGCTGTGACCATTTTGGTGATTTTGGAAATACAAGTGCCTATGGGGAGGAGTGAAAGGTGAAACTCACTAAAATAACACTAACTTTCTGAAAACAACAGCCACACTGATTAACAGCTCCATGTTAAACACCACCAAGTAATTTCAGCTACTTAATAAATGCATATACAGGTGTTTGCAATAACAGTAATGTCACCTTTGTGTAATGTTTAAATACTCTAATTAGCGCTAGCTGCCCTAATTAGCAGGCTAGCTGACAAAATACAATGCAAATGAATGCATTAATGTAGATAAGTTAACATTGTAACACATTGGAATTAAGTACAATCCTTTGACAGTCTTGTTTGTGAATCTTCTTGAACACAGCCACCAGAGATGCCTGTCGGGGAAAAAAATGTCCAACTCAGCAGCCGAGCCAGCTGTCAATCAAAGCCCACATGGCAGATAAACCCACATCCATAATTATGCATAACTTTTAGCCATAATATAATTTACATGGAAGTTAGGCAAAAAGTCACCCCCTTACAGTCGCCATGAATGGCTATAGCTATAGAGACCAGAATCATTTTTTGTATGCATGCTTATTTCTGCTGTAACGTTTGGCATTTTAACATGAGGTTGCATGTGGACGGACTTGGAGCCAGTCTGAAGTGGCCAGTTATGGAGCTACAGGTTTTGGGCGCTTCGTTGTTGGCTTCATCTTTCAGCCCCAGAGATCACCACTTGTGCTCGAGTTACTAAACCAAAAAGGATTTATACTAGAGATTAAAACCACATAAGTTGTGACCTACTGACCCCAGCGTTTATGACGATTTTCCATGTTTCATAAACTATATTGTTATGAGGTCCAGCAGTTCAGCACGACCTGTTGCTTTTTACAACCTTATGTAATCCCAGATGAAGGGATATGCTTTTAACCCCCTCATTTTGTTTGTTACTCAGAATGACGTAGAAATTCCACCTACATTTTGGTGAAAAGGTGGATAAGTTCACCAAGTTCTTGTGATCTTGTGGTCAATGAAAACCTGCAGAAACAGAAAAGAAACACACACAAAAAATGCAGCGTACAAGACATACACTGTTCTGTGTAACAAAAAAAAAAAAAAACGGAGTGAAAACTGACAGGAAACATGAAACGACATTCTGTCCTAAGGTATTGACAAGCCATTTATTCTGAGCAGTAGCGAGTTGTTGGCAAATGACTAAAGCATCACTGATTTAAATTAGAATGATTTATTGTGTGCAGGATGTGCAGGGTGAGTGTTAATTACCCCATCATTTCAATACCATTAAACAAGTTTGTAATGAGTTCACTGTGATATGCCAGTACATGTGGTCCACTGTAACAGCTGGGCTCTGTCTCACATGCTATTTTTACTATCCTGTTTTGCTCTGTTGTTATGCTACTTTTAATGTACGTAGTCTAAAAGCAAACTATTTCAAGCGGCTGTCAGACTATGTTTGGAGTCTAACCACAACATTGCAACTGTATTCCTTCTCTAAAGTTTGTTGTGTTTTTTTTGCATTTTTTTTAGGAGGGATGAACTTACTTTTAGTTGCTATTCATGATAAAAAACTTTAAATACACGACAGCGATATTTCGTTTCTCATTCCCTAATTAACAAAATTCATCCACTGTGATTTGCTTCTGAGGTTGACTGACAGCGCTCTCTGGACAAGTTGACCAATGAGCGCAGACCTGGGGCGGGCACGTCTCTACTGTAATCAATCCTCTGATCAGCGCGTGAGCATGTGTCTGCGTTGTGTGCTGCCCTGTTCGCTCGTGCCCACTGTGGACCGCAGAGGTAAGCCGGGCGGAGTGTTTCCCCTCGGCTAGTCTAAAGTGCGACAAGAAAGAGGGGCACAAGAAGAAGGGGGAGGGGGGACATGGGCGAAAGATTTGTGGTAGTCCCGGTTGACGGGGGAGGAGGGGTCGCCGTGGAGGGGGAGCACTGGGACGCGGTGGTCGCTGACCCGGCACCGGACACTGGCAGCGGCGGTGTTGACACCGTGGAAGTAAAAGAGGCGGGGAACGACTCGGTGTTCGAGCCGCCGCCAGACCCCGACGCTGTGTTACCTATACTGAAGTACAACAGGGAGCCCAACAAGTACGGTAAGACAGCTGCCCGGTACAAACTCCGTGTCCCACTTCTTATCTCATGTATGTACCGGAGGATTAGCCCTGGGTTCTGTTTGTGCTGATGTTGTTGTTGTTGTAGTTAATGAAGGAAGTGGGGCGTCAATACCCTCAAAACCGAGCCAATACACCTAACGCTAGCCCAAATATTATTTGTGACAAAATCATGTGAACGTTAATAACCAATATTGTTGTTTTAATGAAATAATTATTAGTCATATGTCTCCCAAACAAGTCCATTTCGAACAGTGGCAATTAAGATAAGGCTAGTTAAAGTCACCGCTGTCGATAAACAGAAAATTCAAGTTGTGCTAGTCTAAACAATAAAGTTAATTTGACAAAAACAAACAAACAAATGGAAAGACATCAGGTTTCAGGCTGTTTCTTTTCATATCACCCCTCGAATTAAATTCACTATGATATGCAAAAACAATAATGTGGCCATGTTAACTTTTGATTGTAGTATCTTATCATACACATTATTATACAAACTCATTACTCATACGAACCTGAAGGCCAAGGTTAGCCTATCATGTGGTCATTGTCACTTTTCACAATGACCTTGAACTTTCACTGCTGTCATATTTCTCCGTTTTCCTCCTGCAATGCAAAGCAATGTGTATTAAGTGCAGCAATCTCTCAAAACAAGCCATAGTTTGGCTGCAGTCTTTATTTTCAAGCTTTGTTCAACCAGTGTCTCACAAACAAAGGGCTTCTATAGCAACAGGTTGAGGTTGTTAGAAGGTGGCGGAATAATTGCCTGGCACAGACTAAGTAAGCATGCAAAATTACAGTGTGCTGATGGGTTAGTGTGTGCACAGACACGATCAATGACAAGGAGTGTGTAGTGGTTTGTGATCGTTGTGAGCTTCTAAAATGAGTCAGTAGTTGTCGTTTCTTTTGTATGTTTTGATGTACAGTACCTGGGTCAGACAGGCTGTTTCATATAACACTCTAAAAGAGAAACAAATAGAAATGGACTGTGGCCCTAGTTAAATATAAAGATCATAAAGATCACACCGGGTTTGTTGTGTCAGTGATGGATTGTGATGACAGAGATGTTGCTGTTCACACAGTGTGTGGATGTGTTATGTTGGGATCATGTTCCTTTACAAAAAAACGCCTCGCTGGCCCATGGCCACTACAAGATGCTGGGAAAGTATTGGCCTCTGGCCCAACCAAAGCTACTGATTGTGTTTTAGAGTGCATAAACACAAAAAACTGATATAGAGCACCTAGAGTAGCCTATCTGCTCCATTACTTATACACAGACTCACTGAAAATCAATAGTGTGACAAAAGAAGGAAAGCTTAAAATTGCAGGCATGTCTTTAATGGACATGTCAATTGTGTAAGTGGTTGGTTTGATTTCTGACCTCTATGGCATATAATTGTGGTTTTTAGTGCTGTGGATATATACTGTATGTATACTATATATTATGCATCACAGGCTGCACGGTTTGGTGAAAAATATTGCAATTATTGGGGGCAATATTGCGATTTCAGTTTGAGTCTAGTTGCTGGTTTTAAAGGAAAATAATCATTTAGAAATGTCAAGTCAAAATGTCAAAAAATGCACATTTTTACACAGTACCTCTCTCTGCTCAGTGTCACTATATCCAAAATATCACCAGACACCATATATATTTTCTCCCCATTTCTACTATGAAATCACCCTAAATCCTCCAAAATCTGGAATCTGGAATCGTTGAATTGCAGCCCTTTGTGATTCTGTAATTGCACAGGCTGATATTGTGATTACGATTGTGATCCGATTAATTGTGCAGCTCTAATCGCAGGTATGAGAGACGTTTTTAGACTGTAGCATTGTATATTGAGCAGAATAGACCTTCTTGTCAGAAGAGTGAATGCTGTGTTTAAATAGAAGGCTACCAAACACAGTGTTGTTGAGCCATGAAAATATTTCCCACATGATTTCCCCTTCTATGATTTAAGGACAGGTTGGCACCGGTCTATTCCGTTTGAATGCAAAGATTGACTTTCATCCTAAATCAGATTAAGTGACTGAGTGTGTGTTTGGGGTAGCATGTATGTGTTTGGGCTTGTCATAGCTGTTGCCATGCATTTCTCAGAGCTGGATAACGTGGAGTATATTATTTGAAAGCTTTCTTCAACGAGCAGCTTAATCCGCTGAGTATTTTTTTTACATGATTCCAAAAAGGAGTGTAATTGTGTCCCGACACACAACAGGGTGTGGTTTGGTCACACAAATAGAATACTGGCATTTCTACTATTTGTAACAGCTAAAAATATGAGAAATGCAAAAGTAAGTGGTTACATCACTATGGGGAAATGTATCCCGCTTTTGGACTGTCAGTACAAGCAGTTGAAAAAGTTCCCTCGAGTTTTGGAGCTTGTGTTGTATAGACTAACAATTAGATGCAATTTAAAAATAAATGTGATACTCTTGTGAGAAGGGATGTAAATCCTATGTGGGGAAAAATTCTTAAGCTAAGGTCACAAATGATGAGCTATTAGAGAGACTGATTCTAATAGGATGGTCATGTACTTCACTACTAATAAATGATATATTCTGACTGCAATGGGACAAGAAAAAAAAACAACAGAAGTGGGCAGGGCCACGAATCTTAGCAACAGTATTTATATATGAATAAGGGCTATTTTATTTTTATTTTGCACATGCTAGTCCCTCTGTTTTTATTCTGTCCTGTCTGCTGGTTGCAAGCAGCCACTTGACCAGTGCATGACCTGTGTGGATTGAGATTGGGGTAAAGCAGAATTGCAACTCAGAATAAATGACTTAATGATCTATGTATCTGTGTGCATTGCTTAAAGATCACCCTCTCTTCCAGATAAACAAAAAATGAACATGTAAGCAGGATGATACGGGAGTCATTCTTCAAAGTCAAATCACCTGTAGATACACATTCAGTCGATGTACCTACCAAGTTTCATAAAGATCAGTGCATCCGGTTGTGAGTTATACTGTCACAAAGATACACAGACGTGAATGAAAACAGGTCCGCTCGGACCCTCGCTGACTTGCAGGTAATTCATCTGGGAAACATGAGAACAGACATAACACACAAGTCATGCATAAAAAAATCAAATTAAAAAGGAACTACAAACAGATGCCGAACTTGTGTTTTGTTATCTGTCCTGGAATCCAATTTTCTTCCCTTCCCCTTTCTACTGCATTTGTTGAATTGTAATCAATACCCTGACTGATAGCAGGGGGGTTGCTGTAATCTATTTACTTATAGACCACTGGGTGCTTCTGCTAAATTAAATTCTTGGATGATGAAGTTAATATCCACAGCAGGTAATGAGTTTAGAGCTAATGTTTAGGTGATGGATGGGCAGGCATTTTACATTACACACGCACTATGTTTTCTTTCATTTTTATAGATGAGATTGATAATATAACATTTGTGTTTCTCCTCCATAGTTGCTAAATGGAGACTTTATTTGGCCTTTAGAAACCAGCAACATGAGGTCAAAGACAATTTTCATACATGTATGAATGTAGGCCTAAACAAGGAAATTGCATTACCCTGTTCCTCAAGGTTGCAAAACAAATTTTAAGAGGAAGATTGAGTAACAAGTTATGTCAAGAGGAAGAAAATGATAAAGAACTGTTGTCTGAATGATACACACACCCTTGTTTCACTAACTCTGTATCCTCTTATTGCTAGACAAGTGGGGGCTTTTCTGCTTGTTCTTTGTCTAGTCTTGACTCTCAACAAAAACCACAGATTATGGGAAACATTGTAGGCACTGCATATCAACATGTACAGAAAGGACTTTAGAAATATTCAAAATTCTTTTACAGTTACATCATTACCTTTTACAAATTGTCCCAAAATTCTCACCCAAGACTGCAGTTACAGTGTGTAAACCAGTTATCTCCTGTAAAAAAAAAAAAAAAAAAATCAGCGCATGAAATCGCATGAAGGGATATGGGGTAACACTGCTTGCCTCAGATACTCGGCATGACTAAAGATTATGTTTGGATTTATAAGAGATTAAGCCGGCAGTGAAAGATGAATGAGGTCTGCAGGGATAAGGGTCGCCAAAAGGTGTCGGATTTAAACTTAATGTGGACCCTCTCTCTCAATCTCTGACACATTGGGTTGGTAAACACTGCTAAGGCTTCTTACTGAACAACGCAGGAGATTGTAAATCATGCTTCCACTGTCCTGAGCTATTGCAGCTGTTCCATCTATGTTTATCATTCAGAACAACATGATATTAAAGGCAGACAAATGGAATCTTTCTTTTCCTGCAGCTTCACTCGAGCACTGTTTGAGTATTTTAATTTTTTTTTTTTACTTAATCATGGTGAATACATTCTTTCTAATCTCAGCACTAGCAGTCTGTCAGACTGACAAAAATGTCTGTGCATTCATATTTAAGAAGGCATGCACCTTGGGTATCATGTGCTGCCCTCTGCTTTATTTGGAGCCCAGCAGTTGGTACATGGACACAAACGGAGCCCTGGGATCCACTATATCTGTTCCTGCTCCTGTGTGGCCTCCCAGTTGGCTGCCTCCCCTGCCAATCCTGCCCCTGCGTGGGATGTTTGTTCCAGTTGCTTTTTTGTTCACACGCAACAGTCATGAGAAGAAGGGGTGTGTCCCTCAACTGGGTTTTCAGAAAACTCTAATCTGCGTTTGGGAAAGGACACGCGCACATTTTAACCCAGATCACAAAAAGGTCTTTTCATTCAGTAATGTTTTTTTTCAATTTGGCTTTTTTTTTGAACTGCCAACAGTGTTGTTGTGCTAATAATAATAAACTTATCTGTAGAGCACTTAAACAATGTACATAGTCCTTCACAGAAATACAGAATACATCAGTGAATGATACAAACACGAGGGTAAAAGATCAAAATTAGGATAAAACAATGGACTCTGATAAATCAGGATATGCTCTCTGATAACGTTTTTAGAAGAAACTTAAAATAAGACACTAACACGCACCGCCACAGTCATTTTGATGGACATGGTCTTAAAGATTCTGTCATAACCTATTATCACCCATCATTTTAGTTTTAGTTTCTTAATGATAATGAGCTTGATTTTCAAAATCAACTTGATCATTTATGATTAATAAACATAACAAGCATTATGCATTTACAGTATTTTCTATACTGTTACAAAAGTTGGAACAGTATAGAAAATGTAAATTAAAAAACTAAAGCAGTTATATTAAAATTTAGTTGTAATCTTAGTTAGTTATTTTTCTGTTCAAGTTCATTTCATTTGTAAATATACAGTGGATATAAAAAGTCTACACACCCCTGTTCAAATGCCAGGTTTTTGCGATGTAAAAAAATGAAATAATTTCACAACTTTTTCCACCTTTAATGTGACCTATAACCTGTACAACGCAATTGAAAAATAAACTGAAATCTTTCAGGGAGGTGAAGTAAAAATAAACATAATATATACCAGTCAGTGTTGGCACAAACCCTTAGAGCTTCTGTTAGAAGGCTGAAGATGAAGAGGATCTTCATCTTTCAGCACGACAATGACCCCCAAAGCACACATCCAAATCAACCAAAGAATGGCTTCACCAGAATAAGATTGAGGTTTTGGAATGGCCAGACCTGAATCTGATTAAACATCTGTGGCGTGATCTGAAGAGGGCTGTGCACACGAGATGCCCTTGCAATCTGTCAGATTTGGAGCGGTTTTGTAAAGTGGGCAAGAGTGGGCAAATATTGTCACATCAAGATGTTCCACACTGAGAGACTCCTACCCAAAAAGAGTGCTGTAATAAAAGCCAAAGATGCTGCAGCAAAGTATTAGTTTAAGGTTATTTTAAGTTTTTTATTTTTTATTTTTCCCCTTTTTAAAGCTTTCAGTTTGTTTTTCAATTGCGTTGTACGGGTTATACAGGTCACATTAAAGGTGGAAAAAGTTGTGAAATGATTTATCTTGGTGTTATTGTGTTTTTTACATCACAAAAATCTGGCATTTTAACAGGGGTGTGTAGACTTTTTATATCCACTGTACATACCTTCCTCAC
>JAPQRN010000014.1:6698242-6720380 GCA_037367275.1 Coranthus polyacanthus
TTTTTTACATCACAAAAATCTGGCATTTTAACAGGGGTGTGTAGACTTTTTATATCCACTGTACATACCTTCCTCACATTCAGGCTGCAACACATTCAAGAAGAAGTTGGAACAGGAATTCAAAGATTCAAAGAATCTGAATGTATTTCACTGTCTAAAAGGCAAGCACACAAGCCTGAGCTGAACGTGTGATCTGTGATCCCGCATCAAGAACCATCATTCATTTATAGCTGATAGAACCATAGTTTAGCACTACGATACAGTGTTACATCCACAAATGGTCAGAGGCATCTGGGATGGACCATCACTCGGTGGAAACATGGATTTTGATAGATATTGTGATTATGGTATGACTCATGATTTTTTGTGGGAAGGATAAATGTTGCATTTGCATGCAAGAAATATAAAAATGATGTGGTTTTTGCTGGGGTCTAACAAATATATGATTTGAATATGATTTGTAGGTCAAGGTACTGTATCTCTCAAGCACCAAAGTGCTGCATTTATAATGGTATGATTTGACACAATTTACCTGTTATCAAAAAATGTGCATGGCCATATTGTTATTTTGATAACAGTTCCCATCATCTTTGATCTTTATGTATTTTCTTATGTTTTTACTTAACAGAAAGCAGAAACGGACTGTTGAGCTTGTCACAATGCTGCAGCTGTTAACTAGATTTCATTGGCAGGTGTTTGCATTTCAAAGTTTTCCTCCTTTGGGAACTATGTGATTACAGTCAGTGGCAAGTGTGAAGCAGCTATATTACATTACTGCATATGGACTAGCTTTGTTCTGAGTTTTGGCCTCATAAGAACAGCAGCTTTTAGAGTTACAAAGACTCGCCGCCGTAATATATTCATTTACAGGTAAAATAAAAACCTAGGTGTTGGTATCTCTTTAAGCTGTTTAGGTTTTACTAGTGATGTTATAATAAATAATGCAATTCCCAATATGATCTGCTTATCAATGAAGTGAATTTACTATATATGAAAAGACCAGTGTAACTCACTTCCTGTTTTTATCTCCTCTAATGCTTTGTACACAACAGAAGCTTGTATTAAATGCAGAGTCACAATGCATGAACTCATATTGATAAAAACTTTGCAGAAGCTGAAGGCTACTGCTACTAAGCTGACATTAAACACACGTTGTGGGGAAAAAAACTACTTAACACGTTTTTCCCCTGAAGGTGCTCCTGGGTGTTGATAGTCATGGGGTTTTCCAGTTGTTGGTCAGCAGTATGTGTGAGGCACTTACTGTGAGTCATTTTGGCCTTAGTGCCTTTGCCACTGCAATAAATACTGATGTTGGACAAAATGCAACTAAACGAGGCTTGTAGCGGAGTGTAAAATGGCGTTGGGGGGCTTGCAAAAAGTTGTTGTGAAGGCTCAAGTTAACAAGCACATACATCCATCCCTGTATGTACGGCAGTGAAACACTAGAAGCTTTAGAAAAGCAGCATTTACTACAGGGCTTGTTGGATTGTTTCGTGGCAAAAGAAGATGTCGCTCGGTGCAGTAGAAGTTACTTGGTGATGGTGCAGCTGGATATCAAATTTCAGAAATGTGTAGAGAGCTGTAACGTGTGTGTATCATGTTCTGCCGTCTCTGAATGAAGAGCCTAAGGATAACCCTTTTAACCCCACCCCTGTCACAAGCAGCCTAAACAGCCACACTGCTGTCAAATGCTAGAGATGAAACTGATACATGACTTACGTTGTCTCCCTAAAAAGGAACTAAGCTGACAAAACACTTGAGTCAGCTTCTGGTTTTGCTAAACTTATTCACAGGCTGAAATTAATCTTCAGCAATCTGGTAAATGATCAAAGACTGGTTTGAAATCTTAAGACCACACTGTTCTAACATGAGGTTTACGCGTTGCCATAAATTCCATATTTTGTTCCAAATTCCATATAATTCCATTTAAGTTTCAAGACAATGCTCCCTGCTTACTCATAAAAGAACAGCTGGTTAATTTGTGTAATACAAAGTCTGGACATTCTGAATATTGATAAGATAAAAAGAAATCTAAATGGTAAACACCGTCTCCTTCAGAAGAAAGGAAAGTGTCATCTGAGCCTGTTGTGTTGAACACAGTGTTAAATGGATGACCGGCAGGCAAGTGTGCTGCTATCTGAGATGGTTGAGGTGTGGCGGTCCAGGTCTGCAGTAAACGCATCGTCACACATCAAATCATGCATGTATTTACCCAATGCAGCTAATTTCTTATTATCAATAACTCAAGCCTGAATTTGATCGATTTGTTGTATGAGCAAATGTACATTTTGCAGTTTTTTTGCACCTATTTTGGAAAACATCTTTTTATAGACCAATAAACAAATGTCATGGAAATGTTTCAGAAAGGAAACTCAAAGGGCCAGTCACCACTTCACAGCCAGACTTAGGAAAGTCTGACTTAGAATGACGGCTGCTATTGTTTCCTTCGCCGCACTTGAATGAACTCTTGTAAAATAGAGACCTTTCCATTTGTCAGTTCCTTATCCCTGGTTACATACCATTTATACTATTTATAGGTTGTACTTCTGGGGATTTTTTTTATTGGTACTGACTTTTCTTCAGCCTTTTGGGATAGGTGTGTACAAATATAGAACAAGTAATCTGCCTTTAAAGCATTTAAGCACCTTGGTAGCTGTCATGTCTTATAGTTTTACTTAATTAATTACAAATATACAACCAGATGTGTGTTAATGTTGTTAACACAAACAATTTAAGTTTAATATGACACACCTGAATCATTGCTGGTTCAACCATGCACTGGTGTCTACTGCACATAGTTACATGATATAGCATCTGCACTGTGGAACGAGGTGGGACACCATCATAATGGGGAGCAGGGCTTGACGTTAACAGTTGTAAATTCTGTATTCGAGAAAGTGAAATACATCTTGCAGTTGTCTGATCAGGCAAGTGAAAAATAAAGGCCATGTCTTTATTGGTTTGTAGTTGAAAGAGGTTATTGTTTTTGTTCGCTGTTCACTGGCTGTGAGTGATGCCTTGGCTTGATTGTGTCAACCATTCAGGAGCTGTCTTTCTTACTGTGGCAGGTCTGATCTCAAACACACTGTGCTACAGAGTCATGACCGACCACTTTGCTTTTGACGTAAAATGTTCCTTCGACCATGGAAACAAACTGACTAACTGGCCATTTTTAGGCGCTTGACAAAGGAGTGACAAAACAGTTTATGAAGACACATACAACTATGACATTTCTAGCTAATCATCATTGGAAAATATCAGACCACTTGATGAGTTAAAGCTGATGCAGCTAAATCCGAATGCATTTATAGCCAAATACTTAAACGCACACATCAACCCTGAACATACTGTGCTGCGTTCACATTTCTGTATGAGAGTGGCAAATGTCAGACTGAATAAATGTGACTTTAAATGGTACAGTGATAGTTTTTTGCTGTATGTTCTACTTCATTTATCAAGGCACATAGGCGATAAATGTAATTAAAGTGGTTAATTTCAGCCTTTTTTCTTCTGGTCTTGTCTTAAAAATAGGTTATTAAAATGATCAATAATGATCAATATCAACTGAAATAAAACATTTTATTGTGCTGCATTTTGCAGGTATGTCGTAGTTGTATGTTTTGTATGTTAAGTGTCCTAATACCTGCTGACTTCATTTTTTTTTTACATACACCCATTGTCAAGAAAGCCACATTAAATGTCTTTGAATCAATCTTCAGGCACTGTATTGACTCTTCAAGTCCCTTCTAACTGTTGCATTTCCTCATATGACCAACTGAGGGCACCAGAGTGTCATTATTAGTGTTAAACAGTGCAATCAGAAAAGACCACTGAAATTCATAGGTACACTGTTAACAAAATAGTTTTAGTTTTTGACTTTCTAGAGGAAAGTTACAGTGAAGTATAGTATTTTAATTGTTTGTTGTTGTGAGTTATTTTGGAGTAACCCTCTGACTTCAACTAGTCAAAAAATAAACAATACACTTCTAAGCAGGAGGAAGTAATGGAGAAGAAGATGCCATGTGACAAAGGTCATGACCCAAACTCACATGACAGATTAAGTCTTAAACACTGTACCGTGAATTTTACTCAAAATGGACTGTAATCATGCTAATAATGGTAATATAGGCCTATTTAGAATAATTTTTTCTTCATGTTATTATTATCAGTTTAACACGCCATCATTCCTTTTGTTACCCCCCTTCAGAAGTCACTGTCTGTTATGGTAGTTTGGTACCATGTGCTAAAGCGTCTTTAATCTATAAAATGGGTGTAAAAAAGTGTTCTTCTGTTAAAATGTAGCTAGTTATAACTTTTAGGCCCTGTTCAGACCAGGCTTCAACATGTTTTTCCTGATCTCATCACAAGCTTTAAGTATGTCTGTTCATACCTGCATCTCCATGTGTCTCGCATGATCACTTACGACTGGATCACTCTTCCCCCACTCTACATGCAAATAAACAAGCTTATTTATTAGCCTAAAATGTTTGCAGTGCAGCATCAAACATATGCAATCATCTCTTTTTTGGTAGGATAAAAAGGAAGTGCCGATGAGAAAACAGAAAACTCAAATGTCCTTGGCCTGTGCTTGATGTATCTGTTGCAAATCTAGTCTTCTCCCATGTTCCCTTGAAGGAATAATCAATACACCTATTCTGAGACTTGAAATGTGACCCAATAAAGGAAATGTGGAGCTCAAGCAAACTTTTCTGGACAGATTTGTTTATCAATATCTGTGGAGTTAGTCAGAACCATATAACCAGTGAATATTTTCCTTAAACCCATATTTTTTTACATGCAGAGGTGACCAGTTCTGTGTTTAGACACACAAAAAACTAAAAAGTGTGTGGACATGTTTTGTAGGCAAAGGAATCTTGACCTTCAGTGTTTTTTTCCTGAAACACACTGATTCTTTTGTGATTTAGTTTTGTAAGCAGCAGTCTAAACAGCAACCTCAGTCTTTTCCTCTAGAGCAGTACTCTAGGCTGGACAATCTGGCCAAAAGATCATATGATGACCAAAAATGTTTTTACACATTGTGTTTTGCGCTGTTGCTTCGGTCAAAGCATCTGTTTAAATCAGTCTTACTGAATGTTGGAGTACAGGAGATGGCCATGATGCTGTAAATCTTTGCTGACTGAATTTGTCATATCGTCAGTCTTTATTTCTTCAGCAGCAGGACAGACACTAAAGAATCACTATAAACAGACTTGAATACACTCACTAGCGTAGCCACATTAATGCTACAAACGACACATAAAGCCACACACTCTGTAGTAATGACACTAATACTCCATACTGCCATGTAAAATAAACAGTGCAGTTATTTATTTATTTAATGGCACGTTCGGTGCAATTCCTCTGAAAAGCAGATCATATGATAAAGTAAGATGGTCCACTATCTAAGATTGTGAGATTGCTCAGCCTCTATCGTCATGTTATTTTCTTCATTGTTATTTCTGGCATATTCACTTTTGCTTCTTGTCATTGTTTACAAAGGACCAAAAAACATAGCTTTTAAAATGATATGAGAGGCTGATTTCAGCTGGGAACTTGCAGGTGACATAGCTTATGTTTTATCCCCCAATCTCATTTCCTGTCACCTCAGTGCTAAAATGAACTAAAACAAGGACCTAGTTTCAAAGGTATTGTGGTGAGACACCAAAGTGCCTCTGTTACCACTGGCAATGAGATAAATTTCATTTTTTTTAGATGGACACTTAATGACTGCTGTCTTAACAAGTCATAGCCCTAGACTTTTAAATAAAGACCCTGTAAGTTACTGAAATCTTCTTACAGGAAGCACAGAGAATTCCCCACTGTCAATGTCATTCCAGTGAACAAACCAATATAAACATTGGGAAACTTGTGTCATAGAAAGCAGAGGCTTCGGATATACTGTTTATGTCTAAAACATTTCTATATTTTACATATTATTAATTACTGTCCTGAATGACCATACAGCGAAACCTTAATATTTATTGCAGCGATGCAAACTACTCACCTTTTTATAGAAATCCACCATTCTGAGATCAAAGCATTCTGAGATCAGTGTTTCAGAGTTTGTCCAGTGTGAGTTGAGGTAGTTTGTAGAATTTGGCTCACAGGCAGCCTCCATATCGCTAGCTCTTGTCCGCAGTCTGTCTTTGAGTTACCTGTTTCACTAAAACTAACATTAGTGATCCTGATAGCCAGTATAATAAAGCTATTTTATCACCTGTATCTGTTAACCTTGGGTTTAACAGCTACAAGCCAAAGAGGCAGGTTAACCACAAAGCTACAAGCCACAATAATATAAGACTACAAGAAGTACTGAGGTGAGATAAAATGGCTAGGTGAAAATTGGTTACAGCAACAATGTGAACAATATAATCACATAAGTAGAACATAAGAAGAACTAGAAATACATTGTCACAGGCAGCAATTTCTACGTGGTGCTATAGAAATTCTTGTCATTTGAACATTGTTCGGAGTTCTTCTGGTGTTTCTTATTTTCCATTCCAATAAACAAATGGCGTGGCCTGCAATGAAGTTATGTAATAATATCCTGTAGGTTTGTCTATTTCCATTGTCTGTTTGATGTTGCATTTAAAAGTGATGAACACATACTGGAATGCACGCCGTCTGGGAACTTCTTGTGTCACAACATTTTTGCATAGCTTTGGGTGTCCACTATGTATTGTTGAAAATTCCCTCATAAAGGCAGTATTGTCCTCGTGGCCTGGGTGCACTGGGCTGTTCCTGAGAACTAATCTGACTGTCTGGTCACTTCATCAGCTAGGCCTGTTACATCACGACACATCCACCGAACCGGGAGATAAGGGAACACTTTGTGGACATTCACTTTTCAGATCGTGGTACTGATTAATGCTTTCCATTCAGCATGCACAGAGCCTGGAAACTGTTGTTGGCTTAGTGTAATAGCGACAAGCTCTTCTCACATGCCTTTGATTTGCCTGTAGCCTGGGTCTAGCCACATTAATTTGCAAACACACTCACCTACTGGAATTATCTTGACGACAGGAGAATCAAACATGTTTGTGGTGCCTGATTACATAGCTGACAATGTTTTTGATGAATTTTAGTGTTCCTGTCCAGTGAAGTGCATATTTCAGGCCTGTCAATGTGTAAACCACCTAAAATGTTTATTTCTCTGTGTAAATGACTGTTTTATTAGAAGCGTTAGAGCTCTTGTACCCACACTAGTCCCAGATGAAATGGATAACAGACTGAACTCTGAGCCTTGTGGTTGGTCAAACTGTCTGCCTGTTTCTGTCTCTTTGAATGCCTTGCCTTCTGCTCCACCTCCTCCCCTTCCTATTTCCTGCAGCCCCCACCCTTCCGTTGACTGTATTGATCTTGTGTGCGAATGTCGTCATGTCGAGGAACTAAAAGGAGGAGCGGGAAACTTGCACTGGGTGGGAAGTGTGTTAAGGAGCCAAATGAGAATCCGGCTGCAGCGTTCAGAGTGAACTGGACATCTGACTTCACCACTGCCCTGTGGTTTTTATGAATCTGGTTTGCTTTAGCATTTCCTATCACACATGGGTGTTGGCTACTCTGTGTGAGACTTAATACCTTGTATCACTTTCAGTGCACTCTTCACCCTGAGGAAATGACTCATTGGTTTTGGGGATTAGAGATAGGGTCAGCTGATGGATTTAAACATGAGCAACGAGTCCGAATGATAATACACAGCTCTGCTGTGCATAACAGACGCAGTGTGGCAGCGAAGTGGAGGGAAAAACAGCAAGAATGTAATAATGTTGAAGTGCCCTTATTATTTCCTTTGGTAGCTGTAGTGGTTGAATGAATAAACAGAATCAGGTGGTATTTGGTGACACTTCTATTTCACCCTTAATACATACAAGGCAGTTTTGTTCAGTTAAGAGAAGGTAGTTGACACTTATATTGCTGAATTTGTCCCCACTAATTTCATCCCTTCAGTTCCCCATTCGCTGCTTTTTTCAATCTAAGCTTGATGAGATATGAAGTTATGAATTTTATCATAGTTTTTCATTAGTTTCATTGTATTTTTTATTTAGTCTTTCAGTTTCGTTTTTGATTTCAGTTTCGTTTTAGTTTATTTTATCAGTGTGTTAGTAGTTTTACTTTTTTATCTTGAGGAAGTTTTAGTTTAGTTTTTATTTAGTTGAATTGTTACTTTGAGTTTTGAAAGTATTATGAATAAAGCCTTGATTTATTTAAGTTGAATAAGGTAGGATAAAAGAATGCATGACATATGAATCATACAAAATATGATTTACAAAACCATTTTAAGTTACTGTAATGTTCAAACTCATTTTGTTTTTTTGTTTGAACCATTACGTAACAAAGCTGATTTGACCTGCGATTCTGTTTAGTTTTAGTTTGTGTTGCATTGATAATTTAAGTTTTTGTTTAGTCTCCTGTTTTTATTTTAATTTTAGTTAAAAAAAATATTTTTTCACTGCTAGTTTTAGTCTAGTTTTAGTTAACTATGCTGCCCCTGGTGTGTATGGAGCACCAGTCTGTGTCTGCACTGCATCTACACACATGGGATCAAATAACACTGCATAGGAAGTGAGGAAATGTACGTATATGTGTGTATGTGTGTGTATGTGTGTATATATGTGTGTGCTCCTCAGTGGAGCAGCTATGGACTTCCTCCTCTCTTTCAACAAAAACAGATATTGCTGGTTTTTGTGTGTGTGACAGAGCGACAATTCTCATGAGAATTTGTGCCTTCAAGCACAGAAGGAACATATGTGTGCTCTCAGAGTCATGAGCACACATGCATGTCATGGTTTTTTTCAACTGTGCATGTTTATGTACTGCCCCCATAGGGCGGGGCTGCTGTGCTCTTCCTTATTTGGAGAGTTGGTACGGGAGGGGTTGAGGGTCACATGGGTGTACAGCAGTCTCCCAGCGATATGAACAAAAACTCAGAGGTAAGGACCTAGCGTCTGCCCCGGAGACAAAAGTACAGCAGCGTGACTGATAAAACAAACACACTGAGGAGGAGAACAAGAAAGAAGAGAAGAGAGACAGCTGTTGGACAAAGGGAAGCGAAACAGGAGCAGCAAAACAGAGAGGGAGAGGAAGGAGGAGAAAGAGATAAGAGTGTGACAAACAGGAGACAGCGAAGGGGGGAAGCACATGGTGTAAAAATGCCCACCAACTTTACTGTGGTTCCAGTGAAGGACAGCACTGGAAAAGCAGCAGAGGGGAATGATGAGGATGTGGATGACAACAATGTGCTAAAGGAGGAAGAGGAGGACGCCACAGGTGAGACTGGATGTTGTTTTATGCTCTGTCAGGTGTGTGATCAAAATAAATTAGTTTACTTAAAGCTTATAACACTTAACACATTCTCAACACTCCTTTTCCTTGGCAAGACTAGACAAATCTTTCCATCATTTAAAGGTTTCAGACACATCCTCACATTTCTGATGAGACTGTAGAGAGGGACGTACCTCTGGAAAGTTCCAGACTTTGCTTACTGTATCCTGTGCAAACACATCATTTGGCTTTATTGCACTGTTGCCCTTTTTTTTAAGCACAGCTTATGGGTTGTGCGTGGGAGGATAATGTGTAGGAACGATGGTGAATTTTAGGGAAGGCATGTTAATTTTCCAGCATAACTTGCATGAGAGGAGGGTTTCCTGTGCACGCCACTCAAGAGAGTTTGACATGAACTTTGTTCCAACCCAGTGTTTCCCCGTTTTGGTCTGTATCTCTCTCCTTTTTTCCCTTTTGTATATCCATCCATTTTACATCTTTTTCTTGTTTCGGGTTTGCCTGGATGCTCTCTCAACAAACCATTCATTTTGATGAAGTACCACTGATATTTTGCCATGTTTTATTGCTGTACTACACTGCCAGGTTTCCTGGTATTGTAGTAACAAACACAAGAACAACACGTATGCTCTAATTGATAAACCCATGACTTTTGCGTTTCTTAACATCTCTCCGTGTTGATTGCCAGTGACATGCAACCTCTGACTTGACTCAGCACCAGGAAACCCAGCAATGAACCCCAGGATGGAATAAACAGCAGGGTAGACACTAGATATTAGATACACTAGATTAGTAGATATTTTACACAATACTTTGACTGTGCAAAAAAAAAAACTGGCAAAACAGACTTGAACTGCTCTGTTCGGAAAGAATTACTCTAGAAAGATTAGCGTGATGTTGTAGGGGAGTGCAATATTTGTTTTAAAAAGCGGAAATATTTATTAGATTCTTTTCTTTGTACAATCCATCCTTTTTGAACTTTAATCTTATATAATTGGTTTCAGCACATCAAACACAAAAGCAGGTGAGAGCTGTGACTATTCTTCTGAATGGATTTTGGAAGGGAATGAAGTAAGTAATGAAGTTTAATACACTGGTTGACTCACCATGAAGGCACTGTGAACACAGTACCGGTTTCTGGTCAACATCACCCTTTTTGTAGCTAAAACTTGACATTGCACATCGTGTGATATGACTATCATGCAGCCCTAGTTTGACTCATACATGTAGTTTATTTCCATGTCTACCCTGCTGGACAAAGACTAAGTAAATCCATAGACTTAAATAGCACTTAAAGGTGGGGCACCAATGTGGAATAGCTGGAGTATATTTGAGGTTTAACAGATGTCCCCTAGTTAAGAATTAAAACCAAGGCTTGTACTTTGTGAACCCTGGTGTAAAGCCAGGATGTATTGTGCTGGAAGTTGCGAGGAGGCCAACTTTGTTGACATGAAATAATTCGACTCAACTTTGCTCTATTTATCTGCACACTTTTTACAAACTTGCAGTGCATACTACGTAGCTTTTTATCTTGCAGTATGTATTCTATCATATATCTATATCAATTCAGCATCAGACATTTGGAACAAAATGTTCTCCCTTTTTTTCACCTTGATATCAGTCTCTCTAGTGAAATCCAGTTAGGACAGCTGTGGAATATCGAGCACGGAAAGTTCATGGAGTGCATATTTAACAAACTCCTGTCTAACTCCGTGCACTCCGCTGTTAAATTTCTGCCGTGGAGCTGTAATTACGGCTCCACGCTGGGTCCGATTTTACAGACTGTGGGAGAGAGAATGGCATTTTATTACGCTGCTTATGCTGGATATCATCCTGCGACATGCTTTGATTTCACCCTGCCCACTTTTGTGCGCATGCTAACCATTTGCCTCTGACAAGTTGAAGAGACAATAACAGCGAGCGAGCGGGCTGTGCACTTGATCTGAGGTCACAAAATTATATGCTGCCACTTGGTCTGTAGAAGCATCAGGGCCACATACTTTGTCAGCTATTGTTTTAAGGATCGCAATGTTCATAGAAACCCATTGAACTTTTTTTTACTTGAGTTCATCTACAGGCAAGAGGAAGAGATAATGGGTGAGGGGATCTGTTTGTGTGATTTCCTAAGGCGGATCCTTGATAGGATAAGGGCTGCTGGCTCATGAGGCGGAGGGAAGGACAGAGTCAAATAGCAGTCACTGTTATTGATTATCCTGCTGGCTTACTTCCCGTTGGCTGAGTGGGGGGAGGTGAGACCCCACCCCCTTGCTGTAATATAATGGACTCCAGTTTTTTCTCATCCCTTTGAATTCCCTTTTTGCTGTAGATGTTTGTTCTGGTTCTAGGTTCTGAATTTGTACCAATAACTCTCTCAAACCAACAATTAGCTAGCAGTTTGACTGAATTGATTACCTTAGTTGTCCAGCATCAGTTGAATGATTGTAAAGAGAAAATGATGTCAAATTTCTGTTCTCCTTTGGGTGTTTGGTTTGAGTCACTGCTCGTGAGTATTTGCCCTATCAAGAACAATGTTTAAGCATGGAGGCTGCTGTACTCCTCCCAAGTCATCCAAACAAATGCTGAACCTGATTTCCCTATGACATGAACCTTGGGCTGATTTTATTAGCTGTAGTCCCCTTTTCCTTGCTTTTATTTATTTACTTATTTATGGACCAGTTACTCGGAAAAACATCAGCTAGTTGAGATCAAGTAAAACTGTTTGTACTGTCCTGTTTTGTCTTCAACAGAAAAACACAAAGTTAATTAAAAAACAAATACTTAACATAGCTGTGGTGTTGAGGCGAAGTAACAAGTGTTCAGTGACAAAGTATGACTAACATGCCAACATGACAGCTTGGATAACTTACTGAAACACATCAAGAGTGACTGTCTTTTATTTGTTTTGTTTTGTTACCAATAAAACGCTCCTGTTAAGCAGTGTTTTTGTCCTCAGCTGCACTTTCTAAAACATTTGAAACTGGGTGGGTGATCTGGCCAAAATATCAAATCATGATCTTTTGAGGTGTTTCTCACACTTGTAAAATGTAAACTAGTTACAGCTAAACAACAGGTTTTCCCTAAATTTTCCCTCAGTTTCTGGAGACCTTAGGCTGTGGCTTTTTTGTTGTTATTATTATTTGACTAAAAACTCAGCATTTTTGCATCATTTAGGAATGACATTACAGTTTTTAGACACTAATTGAGGAAACACAAAACAAATCTGCTCATTGATGAAGTAAACACTAGACCACATATTGCTAACTGTGCATCATATATCTGTGACAACGGCAGTCCAATTGAGTACATAGACTGGTGGCCTGCCATAGTCTTATATGTCTTGCCACTGTTTCATAATGACCTGAAAATATTTTTACACTTCTCATAAAACATCGGCTCCACCATTTTGTCCAAAAATGGTCACTTCTGTCTCCAAAAAGCCTTGATGGTGACAGCCTAAATGTAAACTCAAGGCTTTAAAATGGTAATTCAAAAACCAATGGGTGGCAGTGGCTCCTCAGTTTCTTTTGTACAGTGTATGGATGCAACTGTAAAATGGAAAATCTGTCCGTCTGTCTCAGTAAAATACAGTAATTATGTTGGTCATTTAACATGAATATTAGTGTAGTAGGAAAGTTTGGATGGTGCTGTTTATGAATGATCTATACCATTCCTCTGAAAAGCAGATCATATGACAAATTAAGATGGTCCACAATAACAGATTATCAGATAGCCCAGTCCTGTTTGAAACCCATTTTTGTTGTTGTTGGAGTCTGAAAGTGCCAGAACACTGTAGGTATCACTGAGACTGAAAGTATTACTGAGAACTGTAACCGATCGATGTCAGTGTCTTTGGAAATCCCAGCATTACAGTAAGTCGTTAAGCATGTGCTGTTATCTGTCTATAGGATTTCCTCACTTGATCAGCAGTCTGCAGCATATGCTGTTTTTTTCAACAGATGATTCATTTCATTAACTAAAAATAGCCCAAGAAACAACTAAAATCTGCATTACTATTTGTCATAAATGCTGATGCAGATGAGTGTTTTTTCCCCTGCTGCACAAGGCAGACAGACTTCCACCAGTTAATGTGGTGTATCTTCGTGGGAGTAGGCATGAGTGGGATGATGCAGTGGGCCCTAACTTCAGCTATGCCAGTGCTTTTTTCTGTGCGTTGTGAGGCAAAGAGGACCCTATTTACAAAACCATGTCCATGAATAAATTACACTTAAGCCTATTTGTTTCAGTGGTGGCAAAAGTGTTCGTGTTGACACTGACAGACTTTCTGGCTAATTAGTTGTTGATTTACAAAGGTCCATTTTGTGAAGTTTCATAATATTCCTTCCCCTGCTACAGTATTACAGAATTCCTTCAGTGTCATTTTAAAGGAAACTAAGCAGGTGATCACACTAAGGGCCAGGGGTGTTCTTTCCTCTGTCCGTTTGTACATTGGCCCATCTGTCCGGCGCATGTGTTTCCTGTTTATTTCCCAGGCAGGTCTGGTTCTGTTTAAAGCTGTTGTCCGTGTCTTTCTGTCTTCTGTTTTCTTACTCTCACATTATCATTTTAAACCCCTTTGCTTTTGCAAATGTCTAAAATAAAGCAAAATCTTCCCAGAGGGATGTTTCTTCCGATGTGGAAACATTATGACCTGTGATCATGCCTTTAAATTTTTTTGTTAAATTAAGACTGTTTTTGGCTGTGATGTTTTAGAGTTTTCCAACCTTTGTCATCTCACCAGTAGTGGGAAATGACAAACTGAACTTGAAGTTGACACAGCTAAGGCATTTTAGGAGTAATGGTCTCAGTGTCATGCCCTCGCAGACCTCTTGTATACAGGGCCATGTCAGAGGATTGGTTTGGATACTCTTTGCTTTAGGTTATTTATACTTCAGTGTCCAGCCTGACCCTGCAATGTTGCTTAACTCTCTGCTGTGTATTTGTGTTGGCCACATTAACTAGTTCTTCTTGTTCCATCTGCAACATGGACATACACTGTTATTCAGTATACACAGGTCATGAACACTTTATTGAAATACATCCCCTAAATAATAATAATAATGTATAGCCCCCAACATTGAGTCATTACATTTCAAAATCTAGCTACAATTTAAAATGGCTGGAAAACACCTGGAGCATCCATTCAGTTCATTCACTCACATTTGTATTAATTTCCACTATATGTATTTGTTAATCTGGACTTTTCGATGTCCTTTGCATCTGTGATGTAATGTGATGGTGGGTGTATGTTGTCAGTGAGTGAAGAAGAGGTGTGATAAGAGAAAAGGGAGGGTAGACATCACTTTGGGAATGCAGGGAGTGAGTACATATTTAGATTTATAATCAGTCAGTGCTTAGAGTTTTTCAACGACAAAACTGAAAAGTGTAAATTTGATATATAGTCTGAGAGCAAAATATGACTTGCACTTTGTCGCTATATAATTGTTATCCAGCTTGCTTGATCTTGTCATTTAAATGTAAGACTATAGTGATTTGGGACTGCTAGATGGCCAACATCTAGGTTTCTAAATACGGGGGATGACCCATGCTTATCACTGTGACCTACTTGTATCTCTATTGTAGAGACCTTTAGTTTCAAACAGTGAGCAGAGCATCATTTGATTCACATGCTATCTGTGATCACACGGAGCTCATCTTCAGTCCAGCGACCTTTGCAGTCTAGCTCAGTGTGAAGCATTGTAATCTACATCTCTACCACTTAATTACATGAATACATTCAGCAGTATAGTCATAGAATTTTCACCTCTTTGCTGTTCTGAATTATTCATTTAAAGCTTTATTATCTAATTTCAGTCACTGTGGGTGTAGACCTGATTGGTTTCTATCCACTGAATAGTTACAGGAAGTGATGAGTTTGTATTAACAGTGTGATGCAGTAACAATAACGTGGGAAAAAGGGAGTGTTGGCAGATATGGCTATGTACCCTGAGTTATAAGCAAGTTACTTAAATGAGGTATGACCTTGTTTTGAAGCTCTTGCTAAACACTTAAGATAAATTGTTATGTTTATTGCTATGGGCCAGACATAGGGGTTTAGGGAAAACAAGGCTATTAAAGTGTAACTTCACCCCCACTCTGAGTCTACCCCTTGCAGGATTTTGAAAAGTGCTCAAACATTTGCAGGAGGCTGAGAGGGGGGTGAGGAGGATATGAGGGCCTATAAGTAGGGTATTTTCACCACTTTACCTTTCCATCAGACAAACCTTTCTGGGAAACTGAAAGGTTCCCATGTCAGAAAATGAGCATGGTTTGGCAGAACTATTATTTTACCTCAAGATCAGAATTACAGTTGAGAAACCTAATTTGGTCACTATCGGAGCCAGGATCTGCCAATACAGATAGTTTGTAAAATGTCCTATTGGTGCCTCTAATGCATGAAATTATGATCAGATGTGATGTCCACCACCTGCCCTCATGTCCAAAATCTTCTGCCTTGAGAGAAATGCATCATAAACCCAAAACTTTATTCAGACTATAAGTTGATCTGGATGTAGAGTGGAACAGAAACATAACAAATGTCCCATTCCTTGCTGATTGGACGGCTTAACTTCACTGGTCAACCTTCCTCTTTCCTGTTCAGTGATCTCCTCCAGCTCCCTGCTCTCAATATGCTTTTACTGATAAGGCCTCAACCAGCACACATGCGCAAACACATATGCACTGTATATTCCTTTGGCTCTTTCTTATATCTTTTTCTCTCTCTCTGTATGTTCTGTACTTATCAAAGAGTCAAGTGATTTGGTTTACAAGCCAGACCATTTAAACATCTCTTAAAACAATGCATAAGTAGGAATCTAAATCCTTATTTGTCATCATTACATGACACCCAAGTTCAGTATTGCTGCACTTAGGGTTGCTGCAAAAATGAAATTTTGTATTATTAATTAATTCAATTAACCATTTTTTGTTTTTGTTCATTTTATGCAGTATAATCCTGGCATTAGTTTAATTAAACACTTAACAGTGCACCTAATAAAGAAGAAGAGCCATTTATTAGCGCAGAAAACTGGAACGTGCCTTGTAGGCTTTGTAAACAACACAGATTTATTGAACTTTAATAAACAAAGCCTATTAATGAGATATTAAATTACTGATTACTGATGGGTACCAGTAGAAGTGAAGCGCCACAAGATGATGTCATTAAAAGAGTGCCAGTCAAATCGCAAACAGTGGAAACAGCGATGAAATATGACATGTGAAAGATGATTATCACCATTATGCAACAAATTGTGGTTAACTTTAATAACAAGACAGAAATAACATAAAAGATACAAGACAAAAATAAGTCAAAGAGCTAACAACATGAAAACTACCTGAACAATAGATTTTCAGAGACAGTGTTTTAACAGTGGAAGAGTCAATAAAAATGTAGATCTATGGCAATTAATTTTGTATTTTTGTAAGTTTGGGTCCTGAGGAGAACCACTGTCTTAAAGTTTAGCTTTGGGTCTTGTTCTCTGGTGATTTTTTACCAGTATAAATTATGTTGATTGTGGGTTTGCCACTGCTGAGTGATGCCAGTGAACATTGTTTGCCTTTGTTTTTCCAGTCATAAACAAACCATTATAATTGAAGTATTTATTTGGTACTGCTTTGGTCACAATACAGCTATAGTTTATAGCTACTGTAATGCCCCCACCCTCAGTTGTGGTCATCAGCAGCTATTAGCCACTATTAGCAGCTAAGTGATGTGGCCACATTTTCATTATCTAGTATATATGCATTACAAACACAGAGTATACACAGTTGTGGTTCTGGACATCAAACATTCAAGAGTGCTAGTGCTTATGTTTGGCTTTTATTTGAGTTTTATATCTGTTGTAAGAAGTGAATTTCTAGGGTGAAGGGGTTTATTTCCAAATGGTTTACTAGCACCGTCACTGGGTGGGACCCAAGCATTATGTAATGTAGGAATGCAGGTCACGATAATCTCACTATGATTCAAACCGTAGTTACAAAGAAAGTACTGCGCTGTTCTCCAGCTGACCTCTGACATCTTTGTCCAGAAGACAAAAGAAAACAAGCATCCACATAAGCATTGAAGGATTTGAGGTTTGATATGGGTGACTGCACTGGGTGTTCAAGTCCTCTGAATCCTCTGGTCCCCTAAACAAAATAATGTACAGTAATATTGCTGATTGGAGGTTAATGATTCCAGCTGTAATCCAACAATGTCTACTCCTACCATTCACTTCATACAGTATGTGATGAGGGGAGCTGTGTTAGTGTGTAGTGTGTGTGTTCACTGTTTCCTTCATGTTGTGAGATAGTGACACCATCTGGTGAAGGGTAGACCTACTTTTCTTTTCCTGTTTTCCCTGTTTTTTGTTGTCTACTTTCAGCCTGTGGTCATAAAAAAGGGGAATTGTTTTGGGTGGAGACTGCTCATTTGTAGGAACGAGGGTTTTGTTACATTTTGTCACAAGGACTCAAGGATTTTATTTGACTCATGAGATACAAAGTAAAACATGCAGTGAAATGGCAAGGATGCTCAGATCTGTTTCTGTGCAAGAATATCTTAAGGAAATAACAATAATAAAAATAGATTAGAATAGAGTGGAATAAGTAATAAAAAAGTGAAAGATTTAAATTTAGGTGGAACTAAATATAGTTGAAATGTAAATGGTCAGAACATGTAAGTATTTAGGTGTTATTATTGATCAGAACTTGCCTTTCAAACCACACATTGAGGGACTTGTTTGAAAACTGAAAATTAAGTTGTGTTTCTTTTTTTTGGAATAAATCCTGTTCATCCCCCAGACAAAGAAACACTTGATTTGACCTTTACTGGATTACAGTGACCTGCTCTTTATAAACATACCTGATTAGTACCTAAACAAGTTGGATACTGGCTGCTGTGGTAATCACATACACAACTGCTCTCTGTATGCTGCTGCTAAGTGATTATCCATGTACAGTACGTCCACAGACTTTCACACTGGTTGGCTTTATATAAATCTCTCCTTCCTTAATATAGTTTGCAGTCTCAAAATATTCTACAAATGTTGGTTCTGAATTAGAACAGAGTTAGGCAAAAAAACGTTTTTAAATATGCTGCCCCATCTTCCTGAAATAATGTTTAGAAAGACCTGAAACCGTCAGAGCTGGTTACTTTGGGGGAATTTAAGTCAATTTTAAAGGATCCAGTGTGCACTGGAATAATTTTGAACTTGTCTCTAATTAGTTCTTGAGTTAGTTATTGCATCTAACTAACTCATTTGTACTGTGTGAAAGATGTTTGTACTGTCTTTATTTATTGTTCTAACAAAGGTTATGCTGTTCTCTTGGCCAGGTCACTCTTGAAATTTTAATCTCAGTGAGACTTTAACCTGGTTAAACATAGGATATACAATAGTAACACAAAAAAACATTTTATAGTTAAAATGTCCTGGTTGTTCAAGTTAGTGGCCTGGTGTCCAAGTTAATATCATTCATATCCAGAACCAAAAGTAGGTTGTGGACTCGTTTTGAATGGGTCAGGGAGTGTGTGGTTTAAAAAAAGTAAATACATTAAAATGCTTAACTAACTGATATGAAAGACATGGAGTAGGCTGGCTGTTGCCTCCACAGAGGCCACCATGGTCTGCTGCCATGATACAGTAGCTCTAAATAGACTTCCTCTTACTCTCTCTTACTCCTTTTTCTGTTTATAGTTGGTGTCATCCAGCATTAAGGTGCGTGACCATCATCTACTATGTGTGAGTGTGGACCAGAGTTAATATCCCCTTAACTAGAAAGCCCAGAATAGACAAAACAAAACACTGACTCTAAGGAGGGCCTTTCTCCGTTTTTTGCGGCCACGGTAGGAGAGGGTGAGGGAGGTATTAAGTTGGTTTCAGTCTGCAACTTCACCATTAGATCTCACTAAATATTACACACTGAACATTTGGTGTTAGGCTAAATTTACATTGTCGTATGCAGGCAAGATTAAAATGCAAAGCTGACCTTGACAATGTTACATATAGATTTATGTCCATTGTTGATAAAAAAGGATTGCAACTCCAAACCATCATAACTGAAACATCATTTAGAATCAAAATGGCTTACACAAATGTGTTAAGTGACTAAATATATTTACGCAATTATAATGTTTATTTTATTCATATTCATCAGAAGAAGCAGCACTCAGCAGTTTATTATTAGAGTAATATGCTCTGAATACACAGATGAAAATATGTGTATTTTGTTTAAAAAAACAAAAAAGAAAAGAAAAAAAACAAATGCTGATGTTATGTATGTACTTACCAGCCTACCTCTGAAAAATGCATTTTCTTGGTTAGCGTTCCGTAAAAGTGGGTCACAACTTAATGACCAAAATGGGGAAAATGTGGGTCCGACAGTGAGAAGAGTTGAGAACCACTGATTTATGTCATTACAGTATTTCTCACAGTAGTATTATTCATTTGCACTTTTTGTCAGAACAAATGGAAATCGATTGCCTCTCACGTGTCATGGTGGCAGTGAGGACTCAGGTCTAAGCAGCCCTCTAAGTACTATTGATCTCACTGGCCTTGGCTGACCCTATTCTCTCCCCTTCTTTTTTTTCTATCTGACATGTCTTACACTTTCTCTATCACTTGTAGATATAGTTCCTCTTTTTGTAAACATGCACAGAGTTTACTTTCACATTCAAATTTAAAGTTGCTATATCGTCACATCAGTTTTTGCTTCAATCTGCTTCTCAGGTCAATCAATATAGCATTACTTTAACATGGCCACAATAGGATGTTGTCACTCAATCGGTCATTTAAAGGTGTCAGTCAGATCAATCAACTGTTACAGCTGTTTTAATGTGAGTACACATTCAGTCACCCTACGCTCTTTGTCCTTTCTCCAGCATCCAGTGCAATATGTTGCATAACAGACAGTGTTGTTTACCTGAAGGGTTTAAGGGCTTAGGACATCATTAAGTGCAGCGCACAGACACACACACACACACATACATGCACACACACAAAGTATAACAGCAGCCATCTGACATCAAACCAAGTGGAGCTTGATACTACTAAATCCTTCTTACTGTGTGATTTGATAGCCTGCCTTTAAGCTCTGCATTGACACATCTGTCGGTTTAATGACGCTGGCAAGGGATGTTCAGTTTTGCCTTGTCTTTGGCATTGGTGGGTAAAGGCTAAGTGGACATGTCGTTGTTTGTAATTCAAGTCGACAACTTTTGTTCAGTAAATAAAGTTTTGTAGTCACCAACTGGGCCGGTGACCAAACTACTTTTATGGCGTCGACCGAATTGCTTAGATATTATCGAGTATCTGAAAATGCCTGGTATCATTTGGTATCGTTTGATACTCAATTCCAATACCTAAGGAGTAAATCTAATTAGTGTCAGCGCATACTGCACACACAAGTCTCTTTTATGCATTTTCATTAATGATAATTTGTCAAATAGGGCTGGGCGATACGTCTGAATGTGTTATTATGATCACAATTTTCATATCAGTCTATTGATAATTATTACAGTAAATGTCAAATCATTCTTCAAGTTTAAAGGCTGATGTTTGGTTCTGAGTGAAAATTGAAGAAACCAAATGGTTATTAGTAGTCGGAACATGACAAACACTCACAAAATTTTCAACATCAAAATATGCAAAATTAAGTAAAATTAAGTAAAACAACAAAACATTGAAACATTTTGCAAGTGTTTTAGCTGACAGTGTAGACAACATAAACCCAAAAATCAAAAGAAAAATATATGTCACAATAATATTATTATTATTATTATTATATTATCGCAATATAAAATTATATTGCAATAATCATCATTTTATCTTCCAGCTCTGAGGTTAACAGACAACTTGAAGTTGTGGTAAATAGTTTTCATTTTTATTTTGTAACACTGTTTTGAGTATATAAAAATGCAAAAGAACAGAAAAATTGTATTATATTAATATTATTGGTAGTGGTATTAAAAATGTCTAAACAATACCCAGATCTTGTCACCAAAATAATAAATTTAATAACATAAAACTAAAATTTGCTACAAATTTAGGTTCTGTTATCTGTTAACATGATGTCAACAAATAGAAATGTATTAAATCCTTTGCATATATTGCATTGACATACAGTAACACTGATGAGATTTAGTTTTTTTTCAAGGGGGTGATGTTGGCCCTTTTTCCTGCTCCAAAATCCAATCAAAATTATATCTGCCTTTAAAATTCCACTATCTGCCGAACTTTAATGATAGTATGGCTCAGTCTGGTGAAGGACACTCACCTGACTGGCCACAAGTCGGCAGTTTGTCTGCTGCTATATAACAATATCGTCTTCAGGCGTACAGCCTGTGTTTTATAAAAAGGTCAGGATTAGCCTAATCTGGTTAAGTGATTAGTGCACACTTCACATGCTCTTAGACAAATGGATTAATGTGCAGCCATGACAAAGGTAGCAGCGGACAGCTGAGTGCTAGGTTCACTAAAGCTTTGGGGTGATGACTGGGGCAACAGAGCTTGGTCTGCCTCTGTCGGTCTGTGACACATCCTGGGCTCCTAGCTCACATCTCAGTCTGTCTCACATGAGTTCAGTTTAGGTGTGCATGATACACACCGAAGAATAGAAGGATAGCAGTATGAAGCCTGTTGCCATCAAAAAATGTCTTTACTTGGGCAGCTTTGGAAGGATGAAATTAATAATGACTAGGACTGTCACAATTATTATATAATTGCCTTTTTGCAATTATTTAAGGTAACCAAAATAATTTTGCATTCAGCTGTATAAAACTCATTTTCCATCATTTTAGATTGGACAAGTCCTCTTTTAATGACACCATCTCGTTGCGTCCCCTTCATCTCTTTGAAATTTCTATTTATGTGTTCCAGTCTTCTTC
>JAPQRN010000014.1:6720867-6738493 GCA_037367275.1 Coranthus polyacanthus
GTGTGTGTGTGTGTGTGTGTGTGTGTGTGTGTGTGTGTGTGTGTGTGTGTGTGTGTGTGTGTGTGTGTGCGCGCAGGTCTGTTGGTGGGAGGGTGAGGGTGCTTTGTGATGCATGGCTGATGTCGCTGACATCGTCGTCACAGGCCACTTTTCACACACACAAACACCCACACACATGCTGTCACAGAAATAGCTGATCCTCACATTATCCCCACAGCACAGGCAGCATTCCTGACTTCTGCACCTTCACTAGCACTATCTCTAGACTTTGGACCCCTGTAACTGGAGTTCCCCAGGGACTACTGCTAGGACCCCACTCCCTTCCACCCCCCTTTTCAGCCCTGCTCCTCAGAATGGAGCACAGGGGAGGCTCTCGACGGAAGGGTAAGTTCACCTTAGCTAAGTTTACCTTTATGTGACCTTTATAAGATCCGAAAAGCAGCTAATAGCTAAAAAATGATTTTAGGGACATTTTAAAAAACCTCCTGTACACGTTTTATATGATGTCACAGAGTAGTATTATTGATATGCTTAAGAATTTAATTAGAGCTTAAATTAGAGCTAGTCTTTGACTTCATAATCAGTCATTTTCATAAGGGGAAGTTGTTCTACCAAAGACAAATGTGGCCTCAAAACAATGGTTTGTGCCCCAAATATACTTTTTTGATAAATGTGCATGTAATGGAAGGGTATTAATCAGCAAAGGGCTTTGTGCTGCTTCTGTTGTCTGAGCTTCACGGAGTCAGAAGTCATGATTTTTGAAAGGACTAGTGTCCTGTATGGCACAGTGATGTCCTGCAGTTAGTTAGGGTTGAGGAATCCACCGTAAAATTAATACTGAGACGGTGCTCTCCAGTAGCTAGACTAAGTGCACATAAAGATCATAGTTTATTTATTTATTTTTATATTCTACTTCTCCACAGTTTTAGAGTTGATAATTTGAGTGATTCCTTTCACGTTAGTTTTTACCAGAGGCTGACTGAGAACTTACTCTGCCTGAAGCTGCAATGTCCTTTCTATGTCTATCTTTTTCCGCTCCCTCGCTTCCTTTTTTTCCTGGTACATTGAGACACGGGCTAACTCCAGCAGTGTTAGGCAGCTTACAGCATCGTCACAGTGTGGAGCTTAGCGGTTATAAATAGGATGCATGGTCATTTATTACTGAGCCTTAGCAATAGCATATCCTCAGTGTACCTTCCTGTACCTGACGCTGAGTCTGCTTTAAGCCTTTATCTGCAGATGTGAATGTAAAATGACACAATGACAAATGACTGACCAACAGCTGTCCTGACAATAAGTTGTGCGATGCACTGTGACAGCACTGGGGAATCCCACTCCCTTATGTAAACAGGCTGTGATGTAAAACATCATATTGCTCTCTAAAATGTTAGATGGAGCATTCTTACAAGCATCATTTAATGGCAGTGGATTTACAACATGTTGTGGAATAATAATAATAATATAATAACAATAATACTAACAGTGACGGAATTAAAGCAGATCAACGATTAGTCGGACAATATCACCCTGGTGACGGAAAATAACTATCTTTGACTACTAGAAGTAATTATAGAACTGGATATCTAATTCATTATAATACCTACCTAAATAAATACATCTGGATCACTGAACAGCACACACAAAGTAATTAATCAATAAATCTGGAACTGAACAGTAAACTGTAAAAATCTAATTGTACATGTGATTTTTATTTTTTGAGCTATTATTTTCCCTCAAAGTCAATAATTCCTTTTAAGTAGGCTAGTATTGGTCACCGACCACAGTCAGAAGAAAGTTCTGTTGAATCCGATGTCCTTTCAGAGCCTTGTTTTCTACCATTACAAGGCTTAGCACCTGCCTGTGTATCTTCCACAAAAAATACTGGAAATCAGACAATACCTAAGCCCCGTGTGCTCTAGTAGCAGGCTCTTAAATTAAAAGTGGGCAATCGCCTACATTAATATTAATATCTTCAAATGAAATGCTGACACATGACAGAGTAATCCTTTTAAACTGTCAAATAGCAGTTCTTTTAAAATTTTTCTGTGCAAATGTGTGCTTTGATGTTGTGTCAGTCTTGTAATAAATGAATTCTGCCAGAAATTGTTCAGTACACATTTAAATATTGCCATCTTAAAATGTATGTAATTTAATTGAAGTAACTGACTTAACATTTCCTCAGCATATTTCTCATATATTCAGGGTAATGTTGTTCCAAGGTGTTTTACATGTTCATGGTTTTGGACTAATGGGAGACCAGGAGTCTGTGCTGGTTTAATCTGTGTCAGTATGCATCATGGTCATTGCTTTTATGTAATCCCCCTAGCAATGCCTAGCAATGTCACATTTTTAAGGGTCACCTAATGTGCTCTAGCAGAAGGTGACTCTTCTTGCCACCTGCAGAAGTGGAAAGTGCAAATGTGCAAACACACACACACACACACACACACACACACAGCTCTTAACATCAAATACACCTGCATTCATTCATCAACAATTACACAAGAGGTTTGATCTGTCTCCTTACTTGTGGGGATGTTTGCATTCTGTATTCAGGCTGTAAAGGCGCCCGCATTGGTTGATTTACATGTTGTTGAAATGTTGAGTGAGTTACTCAGGGATTTTGCCTTTTTTCTTTAACATTCACATGGGGACGTAGCTGAAAAATAGTTTACTAGTGATATCTATTGTGACAACAATATCATGACATGGTGACTGCGGCGTGCAGCATCCTGTTTTCCTCCGACCGTCTCTGAGATGTGGTGATGGGGTTTCATTTAACCCTGGATGCCACTGCACTCGGTACTGCACATAAACATCATCCATTCTTTTTTTAATGACTATTGTCAGGTCAAGAGTATTGACTACACAAAGACAATCGGTTCTGTTCACCGCTTCACATAAACATGGATTCTGTGTAAGCCGACATACTATCCATATTATCGGTTTGATCAGAACACATTCACACGCTCTTTTCAGTTTCAACCTACTGCTCTTTTCTTTTCATTCTCTTTAGACCAGGTGTGTATTCGCTAACATTTACATCATTTTCTCCTCTTGAATATGTTTGTACATTCAGTGCACTTTCAGCATTCTACAGAACAGCTGATGTTAGGAGTTTACGCAATGCAGGATGGGCATTAATGTCAAAGAGCAATTTGCCATCTTTGGGGTGTAGAAATTATTTTAACTCAGCATGACCTGCACATTGTTTTATCCCCAAAGCAGTCTGAATAGAAGCTCATGTTGTTTGCAGAACACATTACTATGTGTGAGTGAATATTTGCTGGTGTTTTAGCACTATCTAAGTCTGTTACCCACTAATGATAACATACAGATGCTTAGTTTCATCAGTACTATTTTAGCAAACTCCCCAATTATATACATGATTCTGTGAAGCTGAGCTACAACAAGGTAAATGGCAACATGTGTAATCTGCACAGAGGCTAACAGCTGTTAACTAGGCCAGAGTCTTGTCACCGCTACTGTATATGAATCTGGACCATGTCCCCCAGGACTTTTTGCTACAGCACACTAAAGCACACTCACACAAGCATATTGGCATTTACACCCCAAACAATTATATAATGTATATGTAGACAGACACGGACATACATAACAGTTACAGTAGAGAATCCCTTCTCATCATTCATATTTTTTATCCTCCGTTGCATCCTCCTGTGTTCTTTGTTCTTGTGCTTTTTCTCTAGTACATCATCTCAATTGCAGACACTGCAGTGAGTGCAGTATTTACTCTCCACTAGGAGGATTTGTGGCAGCTGGCACCGTTGCGGAGTTTGGAATAGTGATGTACATGTGCAACTTGAGGTCATAGGAAGATTTAAAGACAAGGAGGTGCGATACATTTGTTGGCACACATCATTATTTTAGGTACTTTTAGTTTATAGGGACATGTGATTAGGTCTGTCACAATTATTTGACATTACTGCAATTATTTTTGCATAATTGTGATATTTGTCTGCATTCACCTATAAAAACAGCTGGATGAACACTGTTTATAACAGTGGAATCAACAATCCACTAAGTAGTACTGACTAAACTGAAGACTGTCAGATGTGGTTGAAATTAGGGTTTGGTCATGGAGCTGACCATGATTAAAGCTTTATTTCAGTTGATATTAATAATTACTCATAATTTTTAATGACCTCTTTTTAATTAAGAAGCAATAGAAACAACTTTAAATTTGACCAATTTACTTTAAATTCAACCACGTTACATTAATTTTAAGCATGTTATTCATCATGGCAACAGGTAAATAAAGTATAATATATATCTAAAAAACAGTAATGGTCATTGTATCACGAAAGTCACATTTATTGAGTGTGCTCTTTTTCACCCTGATGCAGAACTGTGAACACAGCACGTTATATTCGGGGTTGGTGAATGTGTTTAATAATTTGGTTATAATGACATTGACTCTGGAAAGTTACTGACAACATGCCATTCTCTGGTTTCATCCATATGTTTTTATACAGGTGAATAGAGAGTATTATGTAAAATAATTGTGGTTAGCTCAGATCATTACGATAAGGCAATTAAGTAATAATTATGGCAGGATTAGTTTACACTTGACATTTATTCTTCCAGTTCTTTTAAATATCTGAGCTATATTGTAAGACTGTACTACCAGGCCATTATAATTGGGGATGCGTAAAAGACTTCCTGTTTGAGGCCTAAATCACCAGACACGTGGGCACGTTCTAAAAGAAGAAACCTCACCTGATCTGCAAACAGTACTGCCAGGTTTAGCCCGCCGCCAGGCCTCAAAGAGGATTTACCAAGTGTCATTTAAGACAATGATTACCTGTGGTTTGTAGCATCCCACCAAGCTAAGAGATGACTGACAGGATGGTCTTTACCCATCCCATTGTGCATCCTCGCAGCACAGTGCAGAACTGCCATTATCTTGAAATCATTCCCCGTTATCCCAGCTTATTGAAACACTGCAGCCTCACCTAATGTGCTCTGCTATCCCACTTTGAGTGCATTTTAAAGAGCTACACTGTACAAGGACATAGTGACTTTCCCTGTGATTACCAGCGAGCTAAGCCACGCTGCAAGCCTCTTATTCCCACTACAGCTGGATCAAGCAGTAAAAGTTGCCCTGAAATCCCCCTGCAGTCAGAGATCACAGTATGCTGCCTCACTGATGAATGAAAGAGAAAAAGCACAGGAGTGGGATTGAGAGTGGCTACAGCACCATTAAAGAAAGCACGTTTGAAAAGTATAACGAGTATTTTTTTGTGCCTTCAATTCTTCATACTTTGTTTGTCAACCTAGTCTAATCAGTATCGGCTGTTCAATACAAAGATTTGACTATTCATTTATTTTTTCATGTTTGGCAATCAGAAAATCCATTGGCACGAGTTTCAGTGGTGATTTCGACCACATTGAATGCAACAGAGTCATGGGCATCACTAGCCAAATAACTAATAACTAACTTGAGCTCTGTGGAGAGCATATGTTCATGCTACATTCACGCTGCTCCTTGTAAGCCTCTGCTCCTTGGTAGGACTAGTAGGCTTTCATACACGGATTAAAAAACAAACAAAAAGCAAACTACGACTTCCCAGATCTGATGGAGAGGTTTTGTGGGTTGTCTTCTACTCATAACTTTAATAACTTTGGTTTTTGAACTCTATCAGTGATGACAGTGATCATTCACACATCATATGACAACATTCTTGTCAACTTTTTCACCTTGAGTATTCCTGTCTCTGTGGGTGTTCGCTTCATTAAAAGAAGGGTTTCTATATCTGCCGTTGTTGTTGCCTGGATGATGGTTTTGTCTCCTCTGGTGTCCTTGTTTTACTTTTGTGTGGCTGCTCTAGAATGGCCTTAACATACTTTACTGCTTTCTTTGCTCATCTGTTTAAGAGCTAAGAAAACAAGTTTTATTTTGTATTTCCTTGTGTGTTTTATTACTTTTGAATTGTGCGTTTATTGTCCAATATTTTATTGTTTGTCTTACTGGCTCTTATTTATAGTGCTTCATTGTCTGTAAAGCTAAATGGGCCATTTTTGTCCATGTTTATGCTTTGCAAAGGCGTGGACCTGGTTTTATTATTACCCTACATGGCAGAACCAGGATTACTTCAGCTGCTCACACTGAAGACTTTCGGTGCATTCTGTCTAAAAGTAAATGGGTTCAGAATTCAGAAAGTTGGTTCCCAAACCTTTTTTTGTCACCAAAAAAGAGTAGTCTTTTGTTTGACCTGAGGTGTGAACCCCTGCAGGCATGTCATACTCTACAGGTTGGAAAGAGAGACAGAGAAAACAACAACAATGGTGACGTCTGAGAAACTGGCAGAAAAAAAACAATATGCAGTGGTCTGCCAGTGAAACCCTGTTGTTGGTGGTGATTTAGTCATCTACTGAGTTTCAGAAAAGCTAGAAAGTAACACAAGAAAGAGGAAGCTGCTGGCTGAACTAGTGGAAGAGTTGGACAAGTCTGGTTCACTTGAACGCAAGAACAAATCATAACCAGACTAAATACTTCAGATGGATTACTGAGACTCAAGGGTTGTCAAAACATGGAGCTGTTGCTGTATTATGATTAGTTGCTCATTGCGCAATGCCCTCCATTAACAATGGTTCTGCTCAGAACTGATGGAAATGCGGGCCGGATCACTAGATGAGCCAAGAATCCTGGTTCAAGAACTGGAGCTAATTTGGTAGAAAGGCACATATGAGAAGCCTGACTCCTTTTATTCATTTATTATTTATGATGAGTTTTACTTGCACAGGGCATAAGAACAAATCTGCGATGGGATCAGTGAAAATGCAGGATGTTCTAAGTCAAAGAATTTCATAGTCTCAGCAAACCACCTGCTTCTGTGTTGTTTGAATGTGTGAATACAGCTGTGATTTCACTAAATGAAAGCAAAGGGAGCCTTTCTAGGAAAGGTGTGTACACATTTACATGGATAATCTTGGGCTAACACATCTGCCTCTGTCTTTGTTTACATTTGGATTTGACTGCTGCATGTTGGGTATCTTAACCCTTACACTCTAAGCTGTCTGCTCATTCAAAACATTTTCTCAGTGTGTCGCTGTGGAGTCTGTGGAGCTTCAGCAGCAAAGACACAGGGTGGTTTACAGTTTGGTGCTAGAATGTTCCCTCTGATGATGGCTCAGTCGCTTAGTGTGCAATGGATCGACTGTGTGAGGTCTGCTGTGCTTCGCAAACTGGAGATCTAGAGGAGACAGTGTGTTTTAATTTCAACTATACAGACTTATAAAAACTTGTTTGGTTGAAACATAACATTTTGGGACTTGTGGTATTTTTTGTGCTATAGCTCACATGTTGGGACTTTGAAATGAGTTCTAGTTGTGTTATGTTAGCAGACTGAATATTACTTTTGCTTCAGTTTTAACAAAAGCAAATTGATACCTTGCTCTATGTGTTTGTGCTTTCTTCCGTCTGTTTGTGTTGCAGGACGTGGTTTTCCTACCGTATTAATGCACATGTAGCAGCGTGGCATGTTTTTAATATGTTTAAGTTGTTTTTTTTCATCAATTTACTGTGCAAGTTTCATCTGATTTTGGGGGTCAGTTAACTTGCTTTTCTTTAACTCTGTGTAAAAATGTAATCGGTGTCATAAATATTTACAAAATGGTCATTTGAAATCCATAAAATATAACATACTTAAGACATATGTACATATTAGACCAGAACTTCTAGTACTCTGTATCGAGTTGTACAAATCACAGTACATGGAAATACATACATGTTAGTATGCGAGGCGAAGCTGTGGTGGTTTTTGCCTTTTTTTTGGTTGCACAGTATAATATCCTATTGTCTTTCCACAGGTGATGGCGTCCCAAAGGAAAACAGTCCCTTTATCAACAACACAGACAATGACAAGGGTAACAGCTATGATGGCACCAATATGGCCCTTTTTGAGGTAACTGTGCATCAGTTTTCATTATCCTGAACTTTATAGCACTGAGCTAACTAACTGAGATATTTTACGACATAAGAGAACGTAACAGTGTGAGCTATTTTTTTACTGGTATAGGCCATGACCTAAACCTTCAATATCCTCTTGAGGTGAACATGAACTGTCAGAACTATGTTCACCATTTAAATTAGAACGAGCCCACGAAGCTCAAAACCAGCTCAGCTCAAACCATTCATTAATGCACAGTAAGCTAAAGCGTCATTTTAAGCTGCAGTAAAAACTAAATAAATAGCACAAAAGGATGCAAAACATCTACTTTTAGCTTATTTGCCATAAAATCTAGTGCATTCCTTCAAGTTTATTTAGCTGAACCTTTGCCAGGTGCTCTGCTCTGTCATTTGGCAGACCTTACTGCTTTGCGGTCATTGACCCTTTTATAGAATCAGTTTGACATTGTGGCTTCAGATTTTACCGCTTTGCATGAAGCTGATCCAGCTGTGCTATTCTAAGATGCTTTGAACACTGAGACAACTACATAGTCCTTTTTTTTTTTTAATTTTAATCCTGGAAGCATTTTGCCTCCAGAGCAACAACTCTGATGCCAGTATAAATAATTACATCAGTTAATCAAATGACTTGTTTACACTCTAATGACTTGTGTCAAACTTTTTTTGATAAGTGCAACATGTAAAACTTGGAGTATAGAAATTCAGAATAAGGACTGACTGATAAGATGGAAACGTGCTGAAAAAGCAGCTTTTGTTCAGCGTGTTGAAATCGTTCTTGGTTTGCAGGAGGAAATGGACAGCAACCCGATGGTGTCATCTCTCCTCAATAAGCTGGCAAACTACACAAATCTTACCCAGGGGGCCCAGGAGCACGAGGAGGCTGATGATGATGAAGGGACCAAGAAGAAAACTGTCAAGGTACGTTTTTTTTGTTTTTTGGAAATGTGTGCATTTTAGCCTTAAGGTTGAATTTTGCAACATCTCTGTATTCTTTACTGACTCGCATATTATTACATATCGTTACATACAACTGTTTTTTGTTGACCAGTGAAACATTTGTTTTACCCTCACATCCTTTTTCGAATGAGGTTTCCAGAGTTCCTTTGTTGCAATGTTCCCAAAATTTTCATCTGTTGATCATTAGTTAGGTCAGAGCAAAAGGGGGAAAAGTCCACTACATACATGAAATAAGAAATAGAATTCCATTTGTGCTGTTTCTCCTTTAGAACCTTTTGATATTCGTGTTTTGATTTCCTTAAAAAAGACAAATTAAAAGTGGCCACAGTCCTGCTCAAACATACTTCAGTGACCACAGCTTCAGTCCCATGCCAGTTTCCCCATCCGGTCCCTTGCCTGAGCATAAGCCTCGGGCACCTCCCATTGGCTTGTAGTAACATCTTTGTAGTAAAATACAGCGAATGTCACCCCTCTTTATCTGGACTGGCAGGACTAGTGCTGTACATTTGGAAATAGATGGCTAAAAAGGTAGCTGCTTGTTAAACCAAAGAATCGATAAGATTTGCAGTGTCTTATGTCACAATAGTTTTAATAGATTCTTGCTGACTGTGCTTTTTTTTTTTTTTTACATGCTCTTGCGACACTAGTTTCTTGGAAGTATTGTGCTGTTTGGAAGCATTTAAGTCTTTTCAGTGTTGTTACCGCACACAGTGTTAGAGTGATGTATATAAATCAAATCTGTTACTGAGATAAAAATGTTGGTTGTTCTTCAAACTTCAAACATCGTGGCGTGTTGTGAACAGTAAGAATGCGTAATAAGTTGTCACTTCACTTGTAGCGGCAGTTTTCGCAATCTGAAATATTCCCTTTGCACTTTTATGCTGTTCTGTCATTGAGACGGTTAGATTATTATGTATGTATAAGAAAATGTATCAGCTTTGTCACCGATGTTAAAGACAAAGGTTCTGTGTTTAAAGTAGGTGTGTTTCTTCTTCTGACCAGAGATGTGGTTGTTTCTTTTGGCATGAGTCTCTACCAGAAAGGATCTTTGTCTCATGCAAATGTCCAAAGAACCCAGAATAATATGGGCATATCCCACACATCTTAATTGGAAATGCTCCAATTTGGAAAAAGCCTAATTTGGAATATCCACAAGAAATATCTTAACTCTAAAATACAGCAGATTTCTTCAATTTTTACAGAAGCGTTTTGACTGAATTGTCACATATGTTGTCTTTTCTCTCATCTTACCCCTTTGTCATCACCCTCCCCCCCTTTACAGAGCCCTCAGATGGGGACCTTCATGGGTGTCTACCTCCCCTGCCTCCAGAATATTTTGGGGGTCATCCTGTTTCTGCGCCTTACCTGGATTGTCGGCACAGCCGGCATCTTGGAGTCCCTGGCTATTGTCGGCTTGTGCTGCTCTTGTGTGAGTACTCGCTTTAGTTTTGGAAAAGAACTTAAAGGAACATAAGGGTTTGACTTTCAGTCCTTAGGGTTAGGGTCTTGTGAACCTCCTGTTGTTATCTTTCAGTGTCGATGTTTTGTGAAATGATAGAAAAGTACAAAACTGAACAGCGCCGGTCTGACCCTGACTTGACATGAATATTTCCTGTCATTTATCGAGGGATTTAGAGTTTAAGAGTCATTAGAGCAGTGACGTGCAAGATTACGTAAGAGTGAATGTACAGTAATGAACATACCCAGCTCTTCAGTGCATTATGAACACAAGCACATGACCGTAAACATGTATGCCTGTCTGAGTGATTGATTTGGGGCCTGAGGGCAAATGGCTCTTCAACGTTTAATGGAAGTCCGGTGTTAAGTTGACAGCAGTAATGAGCGAGCAGCAAGTTGACTCAGAGGCCACTGATCTCTGAGCTTATATTTTTAGCTACAGTGACTCTTCCATTTCCCATACAGTCCTTACGCAGCTTCTAATGGTACCTGGCAGCTTGACGTATAATCCCTCCATCTGCAAAGTGTCAGAAACATAGTTTCGCACACACCCACACAACAGCTATATTTACCAGTCCCACAGCAGACAATGGATTACTTCAGCGTAATCAAGGAAAGTACAAACAAAAAGCTCGAGTACAATCTCAGCTGAATGCTTTGTGATTCATAATGGAGTGCTCTAATAGCATAACATGCGCAGTTTCACATAAAATGGTAAGAAGTGGCACATCAGCTGAACGTTGTACGGACTAAATGATGCAAAAACAAGAATCTGAAGGAAGCAATGAGATACATTTCATACAGTGATTTATTTGGAAATACAGAATGTAATTTTATGCTGCACTGTAAATGATTTAAAAAAATTATAACCCTGTACTGTAGATGTGTTGAGAATTAATATTAGATTTCCTGGCTTTAAGGTCTACTGTATACCTAGAAAGATGGGAACTCCATTTCATATATTACAATCTCACTAAAATGTGTTAGGAGGCTTTACTCTCGGTTACATAATAAGAGAGCCGAGCTTAGTCAAACAGATTAATGTTCATTCTCACTACTTAGACCACATCTGACTTTGCACTGATGGTTCCACATCAGCCACCTGCTCTTAGGTCATAGTTGTGCTGTAGACCCAACATCTAAAATGTCTAAAAATAACCCACAGGGAATTCTGAGGTCCAGTTTAGACTAGTCATTGAGTTCAATAAACTTTATTTCTCTTATTTAGTATTTGACAATTTCCCTACACAGGATAAGCATCGGAACACTCTCTTACACTGGCTCAGTAATTGTTTTGTAATGTTTTGTAGTTACTTTGATATTCAGTTATTGATTCATTACTTTGAGTTTGACGTTTAGTGATTCAGATTAATTTATTCAGCCAGTGAATCCTCTGTTGGCTCTTTCCTGCTCTGAACTATTGTAATGATTTCGGCCCTTAAAAATCGGTTGACCTCTCGGAAAAAGGTAGCTTCATCTGACTCACTCTAATAACTGTATTTATACATAAAACCCAACAGGACTACATATATACTATGTACCTTTATATTTACCTGCAATGTTTGAATAAGAAAAAACATGAACTGTCCAAAACTTAGCCTTAAATTAAAAAGTATGGTTTAAAAAGTTGGTTTAAAATGTAAAAAAATGTCTGATTCCCGTTTAAAGGTCCCCTTTACAGGCCTATGTTCTTGTGTTATGGCAGCCCAAAGACCCAGAGTTCATGATTAAATCACATAAATTTGTTTTTCAAAATGAAAACAGAGAGGCTCAGTGAACAAGGATGGCTCTAATGGGACCTGGTCTCCATTTAATATACGTGGAGTACATAAACACAGACTTTCAGTGACGCACTAACTGGCTCATTAACCCAGTGCAAAGCGTACAGATTACTTTCCAGTCTGTCATGATTATGCTTTTGGACTGCGTATTGCACAACAACATTTACTTCTTACAGTAGGTGCATTGTGTTTATAGGTCACTGGCAGCACTTACATTTCCAAAATGCGTCCACACGGCACTATTTTTAGTGTTTCACATGGAAATCAAAAGTGATGTAATGGGTTGGACATGTGCAGGTTATTTGAAATGATTGATTGGATGGGTGTCTGTTCTGGGCAGTCATATCCATTTGACTTTTTAATAATTTACCATCGACCTTAAAGATATAAATGTTTTAAAGTTTTAAGACCCAAATAAATCTGTAGGTATTTTCCCCAATTGCTTATGGGATCAGACAATGGAAGTAACATAGGTAGAGTAATAATAACAAATATCTGTGCTTTCTTTCTATATTTTCAAAACAGGCTTGTTACTTTTTGAATTGTATTTTTATTTAAGAGGGACCATGTACAATATTAAACATAAATGTTGCCATTTAATGCATTGTACCAGAGTTAGTCCCCTAATTTAATTTTAATGCATTTGAAGGCAAATACTGATTATTTTTTATTTTGCATCGTTGGGTGCCTTCACAACACCAAGACAACAGCATCAACCTAAATGGATGAAAAAACAATCCCTTGGTGAATCCATCTGTGAACATCACACAAGACATAGCAAGATGAAAACAACGTACAGTACAAGACATAATGATGTAAAGTGTCATAATAACTTTGAGTTCTGTTGCTGACATTGAAAAGTGATTTGGAAATTGGAGTGAACTAAAGGTTGGTTTAATCGTCTGCACATTATATTAATATGATGTAAGGTTATACTTTTGTACGTGTACTTCTGCTTGAGTAAAGAATGTGTGTAATTTTGCCACCTTAAATTTGATGACTCACGAGACGCTCAAAGCCACATTTATTCACTTTTTTTTGTGTAATCGCTGAGCCTCTTGACTGTAGCCACATGTTATGATATGGAGACAATGTTGGGAAAGTTCTTAAAAGAGGTCGTACAGTGACAAATGGATTAATGTGAATTACAGGAACTGAGAGGTATCTTTAGGTTTCATCAGGGAAATGTTTTGTATACTGAACTCCTTCCATTCATTTGTGGTTAGGACCAAGCTGCTGTATAGCTGCTTAGGATTTCAGAGGAAGTGGGAGGTAAAATTGTCATCTAATTGGCTTTACTCCAACTTGTCTGCCACGTTAACCGGACACCAGCCAAAGAGCCCAGGGTTTATCTTGGTCACGCCCTTGTCCTTGCTGTCCTCCTGCCCCTCCCCCTCCTTCCCTCTCTTTCCTTTGTCCTCTATTCTCTTACTGCCGCACTTTTCACTCCCCCCCTCTCCGAGTCACCCTTTAAGTTTTAACTTTCATCCCCTTCTGTTTCTTTGTACCTCTTATCTTGTGTCTCTCTCTCTTCTCATCCGGAAGCACTGTTAGGTAACTCGCTGAATAAATATCCTTAGCCACAATCACGGATTTCACGGAAAAGCTGGTATCCATTACCAGTCTGATAGATTTAGAGCATAAGCCCCTAAGAAGTGTTTTAAACAGACTAAATTCTAGATTATCCCCGTCAAAGGACCCTATTTCCATGGAAAATCGGGAAAGAATGTGTTCTAAGTACATCACAAAATGTCTTTGTTTCAGTACCCGAGTCCATAATGTGATTGAAGCCTTTTCTCAATGACATCTAAGTACATCTTTAATTAATCCATAACAATAAGGATTATAAAAAACAAACATTTCTCGGGAACATAACTGAAGTTAATGTAAAAGCATGTAAAGTGAGATGATGGTTTTTTTCCTGTCATCTCTCAACAGACCATGCTGACGGCCATATCGATGAGTGCAATCGCTACTAATGGTGTCGTGCCAGGTAGGACTTAGTCATCAATGGTGATGAAATCATCAGAACATCTAATCAGACCTTGATCTCATTCACAAGTTGACTTTAAAGGAGTTGGTTTTCTTCTTCCTACTCATAAAACTGCTTCCGGTTGCATCTTTCTCCCCAGCTGGAGGCTCGTACTATATGATTTCCAGATCTCTGGGTCCAGAGTTTGGTGGAGCTGTGGGGCTGTGTTTCTACCTGGGCACAACCTTCGCTGGCTCCATGTACATCCTGGGTACTATAGAGATACTGCTGGTGAGTGTTTGACCATAATAGGCCAGATTTACTAACTCTTTGTGCTTTAGAAATGTATGTTACTTTAGCTGTTGCCTTGCATATGTATTTGTAGGAGTTTCCCTTTCAGATCCCAAATTTCAGGGAGGAGAGGATTTAAATTAATCACACATTTACTAAGGCAGTAGTCAGTTTACTGCCAATTGTGCCATTATTTAATGCTAAAAAACGTATGTGTTTCCTGCACTGCATGGAGGAGGCACTGCAGACAACAGACAGCAGGTGTTAATTTATTTGGAATGCCAATGGAAGGCGTTATCAGTGCATATCGATTACCAAGGCACATTATTCCTAATTTGCTGGAGGGAATCGAAGACGACCTGAAACCTCCAACTCGAAGGAGTCACACAATACCTGCTGCTCCAAAACTTCTAGCAACTCTTTATTTTTTGGCCTCTGGTTCTTTTCACTGTATTGTGGTTTTTGTAACTCAGATTTCACTGTATTTTCACCTGCGCTGTCCCTGGTCCTGAGGTCACTAATGAAGGAGTGGAGATGCAGATAACATTCCCAAATGTCCAGGAGGCACTACAAGAAGTCAAGCAGGGGTTTAATGAACTCCTGCTTTCACATAAGTGTCCTCAGACACAGCGGTGTTCCCTTTGTGTACAGGTTGGACACTGCACTTTTAAAGTATTTCAGGTTACTTAGTCTCTTGTGTCTACACTGCCATGCTGTTTCATGACAGGAACACATGCACATTTTGTTTGTCAGATTACAGGTAACAAGCTGTACCCATGACGTTAGTAGAGTACCCACACTATCATCAGGTGTGCCTATGCACAACATAGTGCTGCACTAATTTGCTCTTAGTAGATTGCATTGGTCATTATTGGAATGAACTGGCTGCAGCTGTGTTCCTAAATGTGTGTATTGTTAGTAGATCAGCCTCAGAACTTGCCACTCCCATTGATGCTTTTTTTTGTGGATTGTGGGCTCACGCCTCACCTGCTTAGTAAATGTGGCCCAATGTACTTTTACACTGTGTTGCCATTCCCCTCCCTGTGCCCTTTCAGACCTACATCGTGCCTAAGGCAGCCATCTTCGTAGCAGAGAGAAAGGAGGACCAGGTGGATGCCCTGCTGAATAACATGCGAGTTTACGGCACATGCTGCCTTGCGCTGATGGCCATTGTCGTCTTTGTGGGGGTGAAGTATGTCAACAAGCTAGCTCTAGTTTTCCTAGCCTGTGTCATTCTCTCCATCCTCGCCATCTATGCTGGAGTCATCAAGACCATCTTTGAGCCGCCTGACTTTCCGTGAGTCCAGTTTCCAATGACCTCTCTTGTTTTGAGCTTTATAATGCAGAAAATGCTGTTTATTTCCTCTCAATTTAAGTCATTTCATGAAGTGATTTTGCTTTTGGCTGTCTCGTACCATGTCTTCCTCCGCACAGTGTTTGCATGTTGGGGAATCGCACACTGCAGAACCACAACTTTGACAAGTGTCTTAAGACGGAGATGAAAGACAACATAACGGTCACTACCCAGCTGTGGCAGCTCTTCTGTGAGGGATCAGAACTCAACGCCACCTGTAATGAATATTTTTCCAACAACAATGTGACCGAGGTGCAGGGCATCCCCGGACTGACCAGTGGCGTCATTTCAGGTTGGAACATAATGCTAGATTTTTTTTGTGTTGGATGAATTAGATGAATGTTTTACAATGGGACGGGGAAATATGAAGATGAATGAAGACAGAGAGAAGAGAGGAAAGTGAGGGACAGAAACAGTAGGACGGGCACTGAGGAATGGATGATAGAGGAAGAGATGAAGCACACATGCAATTGTACATTTTCTAAAAGCCATATCTACTTGCAGTGCCATCCTATTTTTAAATGGAGAAAATTCAATTTGCTTTACTGCCTAAATGATCCAGAAATTGCCCTCGCATGACCTCATTCACAGCATAATGCACTTGTCAAAAAACAGTTGAAACAACAAAAGAAAATCCCAAAAGCCTGACAAAATTCTAACCTCTCAACAGGAATCTACACAGTCTAATTAAATTCAGTGCATACTCAGGACATTCCTTGTGTTATCTAACTGCTGGCCATGACAAACTAGTTTTACTCTGGACCTCCCACGCAGATGCATTCCTTTCATATTTCTTTCAAAGCAACTGGGGCAAGTGGTAGCAGGTGTTGAGTGATTCCATATGTGTTTGTTTTACAGTTGCTTTTTTAATTCTCTCCAGCCCCCCTTAAATATGTTTTGTTCTTATCATTATAACATCTTCTATTTAAAAAGATGTTCCTCCACACTGGTTTTGCAAAGCTGTTGATGTCTATTAATGTCTTTTGGCACAAATGTTCACTTGGACTCAAGGATGAACTAATTATCAATCAATCAATCAATCAATCAATCAATCAAACTTTATTTACAGACTCAGGGTCCAGGTAAAAACAGACAAGATTACATTACAAGATAATAATAGAGTTCGAGGTCACGGTCAAAGTGACCTCACATCTGTCCATTCTTGTGAATGAAGTATCTCAGGAACACATTAGGGGACTTTGTTCAAATTTAGCACAAACATTTACTTGGATTCAAGGAGAGACTGGTCACCAAAAGTCAAAGGTCAAGGTTACCTCGCAAAAAGACATTTTTGGCCATAACTCAAGAATGTGTACGACAGTGATGAGGAGAAAAAAAAGCAGAAGATCACCTATTGGAACATTGGGACAGAAACCTGCATGACACAGAAACAAGTTACTCCCCAGTGGACCGTCTTGTTTCTGAAACACCTTGTCACAAAGATGACCTGATTAGATTTTGGGGGCCAAAGGTCCCGGTCAGTGTGACTTAACAAACATATTTCTGGCCATACTTCATGAATTAATATGGTAATTATGGCAAAATACTGAAGTGATGACCTTTTATATACAAAAGGTCAAAGGTCACTTTTACTGAGGCATCATAATGTTCTGTAAAAACTCTTTTGTGTCCATTATTCAGCACCATATTCCTCTGTAGAGGAGAAGTGAAGAATATTGTTTTGTTTAATATTTCTCCATAAGTTTGGTGTAGGGGCACCTCTAGACTTTTTCAGGATAGGGTGACATGGAACCCTCTGTGAATTGATATGGAATGACCATTATGTCTTCTGGGTAAAGTTTTCATACAAACTGCTTGTCAGAACTGTGAAGAGTACATTGCCTGTGTTGTTTGAAATTGTATTATTCAGGGCGCGGGGC
>JAPQRN010000014.1:6738503-6764809 GCA_037367275.1 Coranthus polyacanthus
TTATTCAGCCCCCCCCCCCCCCTTCCTTTCTATCTCCTTGTAGAAAACATGTGGTCAGAATATGGCCCTCTGCATATGATGGTAGAAAACAAGAAGTTGTCATCTGTTCCGGGAGGTGACCCCACCCAGGACATTTACAGGCCCTATGTGGTTAACGACATCACCACCTTCTTCACGCTTCTGGTCGGCATCTACTTCCCCTCTGTCACTGGTAAAGCTCTTACACAGAACAAACAAATGCACACACACCCATACTTCACTTGATATCATGTGTGCAGATGTCATTTTTGGTTTTCTGTTGTAACCCCGACCGCCTCCCTTTTTCCAGGCATCATGGCTGGTTCAAACCGATCAGGTGACTTGCGAGATGCCCAAAAGTCCATTCCAATTGGGACCATCTTGGCTATCGCGACCACCTCCATCATCTGTATCCTGATACTTATCACTGAAACACTGAAACAAAACATCTTAGTCACATGTCTATAGCTGTTGATGCATGAGATATTACTATAGTGTATTTGGATTCATGCTTAGTTTAGAGGTTGTGAATCACAAGTAATGGTAACAGTTATGACTGCAGTTATTTAGCAGATGAATAAAAACTGAAATAGCCATATTAGAAGAATAATCTGGAGGTAGAGTAAAGACAGTACACCAGAGCAGACGCCACCTCTTAGTTTGTTAGTAGTACTGTCTGAAACTGTACAGTTACATCAAAAGATGAAAGCTTTGAATACATTTTACTTTCCTGAACATTTCCTCAGATGTCACCTGTGTGGTGCTGTTTGGTGCCTGCATCGAGGGTGTTTTGCTTCGAGACAAGTAAGATACACACAATACACACTGCACAAAAAATATTCAGAGTAGACATGTTTTTGTTGTTTCTTTTACATTTACACTAGGTTTTGACCTTAAAGCTCCTTTTTCTTCTTGAGTATCAGCTCTGGAGTTCAGATTAGTAAATATGATCGAGTCATTATGTGGCCTCATTACAAATGGATCTTCAGACTGAGCCTGCAGCATGATTTTTTTTTTCCCTCATGTGATGTGAATAGACCACTGTACTCTCACAAGCACCGTTTATCAAGACGAGTCATGAGAAGTAGTGTTGAGCATTTTCAGAAGTAAAGGGAATGCTTGTATAAATGCATACTGTACATACAACTGTATGTAACTCAATAGTATGCGATAAATATCACGCCACAATTCAAAACTAAATAAAGAAAGCTTCTAAAGGTTGAAGCTTTCTTTATTTCACATTTGACACTGTTCCCCAGGTGTGTATCTGTGTGTGTTTTCCATGTTTTAGACCTAGTAAATGGTGATCTGAAAACTGCTCTACATATGTTGGAGGAAAAAAGTTCTGACACTGAGTTTCATCTGGGTTGAATTATGGCATATTTATCCCATATGACAGGATATGAACAATCCTTTTATGTTTCATGGCAGATCAAATATTCTTTAAATTTCAAAATCTTTTGACTGCTTTTGACTTGGCTGATTTTATTAATATTCTAGGTTTGGTGACTCTGTGAAAGGGAACCTTGTGATCGGCACACTGTCTTGGCCCTCACCCTGGGTTATTGTGATCGGCTCATTCTTTTCGTGCTGCGGGGCGGGGCTGCAGAGTTTGACGGGCGCCCCACGCCTGCTGCAGGCCATCGCACGAGATGGCATCGTACCTTTCTTACAGGTTAGAAATGCACACATCAGAAAAAATGTATTATTAAACATTTAAGTACTCTGAAATGCTGGCGGGATGTCCAGCGAAGATGGAGAATCAGACTGGAGTGGACGGAGGCATTAGTATAATGTGTTTTAGCCATCCAAAAAATTCAATATTTGTTCAAGTGTACACTATATTTAAACCTATATTGGAAACCATTATATTGCTCACTTCAAAGCCAGCAGTCTCCTTTGGCTCCTTTTAAAGTGGTGAAAATATTTAAAATTCAATGTACCCATGAACTGATATTGATTTTTTTTTTTTTTTTTTTAGGCGTCTGAAATACTTTTTTGTTTAGTTCACAGCAGGTGATTACATTGCTTAGCTTCCTTTCAACTGTCAAATACCACTAGAGTAATGTGTTTTCTCCCTTTTACTGTATTAAAATGTATTTTTCCTTTTATGGAAGTTGGCAATCTGTATTACTGGCCGCCATAATGTAGCTGTGATTGAGTGGGAGAACAGCTATCAATAATATGCCCTGGTTTTTAGAATGTCACAGTGTTAGGGGAGGGGTTTCCTTAAGTATGGCCCCAGTGTGACATGGAGCCATCATTTCTGACCCACCCAAAACTTAACTAAACTTAAAGGCTTATAACAGAACAAGTGTAAAAAATGCATGTATTAGACTTCTTTTGAAAGGGAACAAATAGTTTGTGTGTTAATGTGGCTAAAACCCAACCTAAACTACTCCGGTTTAAACATAACAAATGGAACCCTAACCCTCAGTGGGGTTGCTGGTGCCCTGGTGGATGTGTTCATATGTACATTATTAGTACAAGTACTTTGTGTCATTCATGACTGACTGTGTGTTGTTCAGGTGTTTGGTCATGGTAAAGCTAATGGAGAACCTACCTGGGCTCTGCTATTGACTGCTGGGATCTGTGAGATCGGCATCCTCATCGCCTCCCTGGACTCTGTGGCTCCTATCCTCTCCATGTCAGTATCTGTTTGCATTATTACACACCCTCTTTCTCACATATAAACTCAAATCCCCCTTCTTAAAACCAGTAGTCGGTATTAAGAAAATGAATCAAGTATGATTTTTTTTTAGTCTTTTTGCTTCTCTCCTACAGGTTTTTCCTGATGTGTTACCTCTTTGTCAACCTGGCCTGCGCGGTTCAGACCCTGCTGCGAACACCCAACTGGAGACCACGCTTCAAATACTACCACTGGTGGGTGATGGACGGTTCATAAATTCAAATAAGTAATCTCACACAGAAACTAAAAAACTAACCAAAACAACATTCACTTCCACAGCCGCAGACACACCTTCTCAGTGTGGTTTGTGTGATGATGGCATTTACTGAGATTAGTCCCATGAAACAAGTTGAGGACAGTAGACACTATTGTTAGCCATGGATTTCATCATTTAACTAAGGCTGCAGTTCTAAGCCTCTCAGCAGTCGATCCTGCACTGCTTTCATTCAAATTAAGACATTTTCATGGATATATATAGAGAGAATACACTGGAGTTGTGTGTTTTGTTTGTTTTTCCTGCAGGGCTCTGTCCTTCCTGGGAATGAGCTTGTGTCTTGCCCTCATGTTCATCTCCTCCTGGTATTACGCTATTGTGGCCATGGCCATCGCCAGCTGTATCTACAAATACATTGAATACAGAGGGTAAGAATGACTTTGTGTTCAGTAATGTATTTAATTTTAACATGTCCATACATGTACAGTAAATTCATGATAAGATCTGCTTACATTTTCAGAAAGACTATTGTATTTTCTGTCAGTTTTTTTTTATTTTAAGGCGTTGCTTTTGATCAGAGCTCTCAGATTTATTGCTGTATTATCACTTTAGATGCAGAGTGCATAATATATAAAAAGATTTAAATCTATAGTACCTAACATTTCTGTCTCCCACATTACATTTTCTTTTTAATCATTGATCCATTTTGTGTCTGCATCAGATGTAATATTAGCTAGTTGCTGTCATTGCCATGTGGTAATGTTCGAACATAACTGGTCATTGAAATTATGCATTTTAGTTTGTTGCTTTGTCAATTAGCACGAGAAAACCAGTCATTTCAATCTAGGCTGAGTACCACTGTCTCTGCAGCTCAAAAGACGGTGCTGTGAGGAACTTAACGTAATACATCAAATGTTTCCAACAATGTTCAGATTCAGAAATAATTGTATTCAATGTAAAGGCCTGTTTCTTTTGGTTGCCTGTTAATGAAGTCATATTGTTACTAGCATTAGTTAGATTTTCATTGATAAAGGTGGTGACAACAGCAACTCCCATGATCCCACACTGCTTCATGGCGTCATCTACCATTGCGTCTTTTGTTATTGTTTTGATTGAGTGACACCTAGTGGCAGAAATTGCACACTGTGCATTTGGATAACAAAAGTACATTTGCCAGATTGACTGCTTGGTTTTGAAAAGAATTCCTAAGCTACGCGTTATGTGTTTTTTCTCAGCCAGTGAGGACAGTGAATTTCTTAATGTTTTTCTGCGTTTATCCATTTTTTTCACTTTTCCAGGGCAGAGAAGGAGTGGGGTGACGGCATCCGGGGTCTCTCTCTTAATGCAGCTCGCTACGCCCTCATTCGCCTTGAGGACGCCCCGCCACACACAAAGAACTGGAGGTATATTGTGTGTGTGTGTGTGTGTGTGTGTGTGTGTGTGTGTGTGTTTTCATATGGATATTGTTACAGTTGACACAGTGCCACCTGTCACTAAAGGAGAAACAGGAATAGACACAGAGTGAAGTTGTTTAATCTCTCAGTCCACTACCTAATCTGACAGAAGCGGTTGATAAGCCTTCATACAGTGGCTGACCTTGCAGTCAGCTTGTCCAAAATCGAAACCAGTGTCATTTACTATTTTTATGCTTATATTTATGCTCTGTACGAAAGCCAAGTCATCAAACTTACAGATGTTTTTCATCAGAGGCTTTTCTGCTGAAAGCCGCTCTCTATAGCCTTGACCTAAACATGTATGGCTGTGAACTTTTGAACCAATTTTGACTCCATTTTAGATCTCCCTGTTGATTTGGAGAAATATATACTGTAATAATCTTAACAAACCTAATTACTTAAAAAACAAAAAACATTAACGTACCCTAGGTATACGGACCAGAGGACAAATCACTCTTAGCCTTAGAAATGAGTATTTTTCTTGTCAAATTGTAGTTAAAACTACTGAGATGCAAAGAACAAATATTTTTCCCCTGCCTGGAAAGGAATAAACTCTGTCTTTCTTCTCTTTTTTTTTCTTAACGTACCCAGGCCTCAGTTGTTGGTCCTCCTGAACCTGGACTCAGATCAAGGTGTCAAACACCCTCGTCTGCTGTCCTTCACCACTCAGCTGAAGGCGGGGAAAGGCCTAACAATAGTGGGAAACGTTTTAGAGGGAACCTATCTGACCAAGGATACAGAGGCCAAGAAGGCTGAGCAGGTATGAAACAAGACAAGAGCATGCACACATTCACATGCACACATAAAGTTACACACTCACCTCTGCCAAAAGTGTGATTTTATATTGTCATAATATGTCAATATGTATCTTACTAAAGCACCACTAAGCTTTTTTATTTGAAAATAAAAATCAATGACGTGTTTCTTTTTGGAAGAGCTTCTAGACCCACAAAAATGTGCTAAATTGCAGTAGCTAAGAACCATAAAGGACTTCGAGGGTTATGGCAGATGATCTCTGCCATCTACTGGTGAAGTTGAGACAAGTCATCAAATCATTTTCTGCAACCTCATTTGACTGTGTCCTCAATAGCAACTGCAATCAGTGGATTACCATTTTTTTCTGCAAAAGCAATCATGTGCTGGAGATTACGCAGACTTCATGGGCATTGTTTAGACCCATCAGCTTGAATTGTCCTGGATGATTACTAATGAGAGTGCTGAATTTTAAGATTGTGTTAATACTAAGCCAAGAATAAGTATTATCATAATTAAACCTGTACTGTAATCATGAAATACATCAATTTTGTCATCATTTTCTTCCTTTAAACATTCTTATGTGAACTGTTTTTCCTTTTCTAGAACGTCAAGGCCTGCATGTCAGCAGAGCGTACAAAGGGTTTCTGTCACGTTGTAGTGTCGTCCAACCTCAGAGATGGCGTCTCTCACCTCATCCAGTCTGCGGGGCTGGGAGGCATGAAGCAAAACTCAGTCCTAATGGCTTGGCCTGGGACCTGGAAGCAGTCCAATGACCCGCAGTCATGGAAGAGTTTCATAGGTAGGCAGAAGACAACTCTGTTTATGAAGAAAATCAGTTGACAGGAACTGGCAGGAAGTGAAAGTCTCAGGCACATCACACTGTTTGTGTCTCATTAGTCATCTTACCATAAACATATTTTTAGGCACATTTTGAAGTAGAAGTTAGAAAGTGTTTATGGAAACAGCAAAATAAAAAAAAAATCCTCAGTTTCACTTTAGATGTTTTTAACTTTTTCAAAAAAGAGTTAATGGGAGATGGACACTATGTTTTCAGATTAAGTTGTGACATAGTGAACATTTAACTGACTGATCACCTATATCCCGGTGCCTTCTTGGATATTCCCACAAAACATAGCTGGTAGCAACAGTGTGGACTGATGAGGAGGTCAAATGATTCCTCACTGTCATCCATGAAAAAAAAAATGCAGATGGAAGAGAGTGTATGAATGTGAATGTTCTACTTCTACTCTGTTTATTACAGCCATGTGTAATGTAGCCTTTACTGCCACTGTCTGATGACACTATGCATCTATATTCTACACTATATGCATCGTAATTTATTTGCTCCAGACCTGTTTATAAACATGCACGTAATTTGTATTTTTTTTAACTTTTCAAAAGGTGGCTTCAAATTTGTTTGACATATTATGGAAACATGGCTATTGACACTTTCTGCTCCTCCCTGTCTTCAGAGACTATACGGGAGACCACAGCAGCACATCAGGCCTTGCTCGTGGCTAAGAATGTGGACAGCTTCCCCACCAACCAGGACCGTCTGGGTGAGGGCACCATCGATGTGTGGTGGGTGGTTCATGATGGAGGCATGCTGATGCTGCTGCCCTTCCTGCTGCGACAGCACAAGGTTGGTGTATTTGTTGGATGTGTTTTTGCTCTGAGGCATTGTGACACAGACATCCTTAATTCTCACCTTTAGGTGTTGATTTTCCATCATACCTTCTTCCCTAATACCTGTGCCTTTCTCACCTCCAGGTGTGGAGAAAGTGTAAGATGCGCATCTTCACTGTGGCCCAGATGGATGACAACAGCATCCAGATGAAGAAAGATCTCCAGATGTTCCTTTATCACTTGCGTCTGGATGCAGAAGTGGAAGTGGTGGAGATGGTGAGACTTAGTTTGATAGAACAGCACCATGTTGCATAATTTACCCATGGTACTTTATTAGATTTGAATTAGGTAGACAGTCGCTTTCTTTGTTATGTGAATTAAAAACCTGCCAAATTGTGTCATTCAGCAGCCTTAGAGCTCTGTTGCTCTACAGAACTATTGATTCTAGTGCCTCCCTTTTTGTGCAGCACGATAATGACATCTCAGCCTTCACCTATGAGAAGACACTGGTGATGGAGCAGAGGTCACAGATGCTAAAACAGATGCAACTTTCCAGAACTGAGAGGGAGAGAGAGGTAATATACACATCATCCACCTGAACGCAACGCTGCACCTACCTTTGCTTTGATTCTGTAGCTGCATTCCAGTTCAACACAAGAAAGTGTAGTGTAGAGGGTAAGCACTGATGTCACAGGAATGAGTCGCAAAACATGCAGCAACATGGCTGCGACCAGGAAAAAAACAATATGTCTGCTTAAGTCTAAAGTAGGGTTCTTGACAGTGACTCTTACGACTTACGTAAGAACTATTTCTCCGTGGACATGTGGTCGGAAATTGACATTTATATGTACCTGATTTTGACACGTGGAAATGCACAAAGAACGGCATGAAAACATACAAAACGCCTTTATGCTTGGTCGTAGTTTTTTCCACCTTAAACAAACTGTGTGAATAATTTGCAAAACATAAAACCTATACGACTACACTTTGTGTTTGTTTTAAGTCCTAGCCATTCGTTGTGAGTTTTGTGCAGTTTCTACTAACTGTGTAGGTATTTGGCTGTTAGCCATTAGCTTACTGGTAAAAGGTAGCAACAAAAAGCAAGACATCAGACTTGAAACGTGTGGTAATTTCAGCCACATAACATCCTGAATGACACAAGAAGGAAGCAATACTAATGAGTTATGTGCAGCTGCTAAAAAGTGTCTGTATTTGGCCGTTAGATTTCCAATGCATAAAACTCTGTATTCAGCCTGAACGCTGCTACTCAGTAAGTTGTCTTTCTATGACTTCTGCCGAGTGACACATGCATACCCTCTATTGTACGGCTTCTGATGGGTTATTAGATAGTAATAAGTTCCCCAAGATGGATTTTATCGGATTTTATTGTAACTGAATGATTGCATTTTGCTGTGTTATGGTGGTGCACATACAAGGAGATGACTAGCATTACAACCCATTTAGGAACATTTTATGATACAGAAGAGACTCTTCAGGTACGAATCATAGCTTACAGTCCAACAGTTAATGACGAAGCTATTTTGGTCATTCCTGGCCAACTGATGCGCTGTATGACAACTGGCCCCTTTCCTTGTTCACCTGCAAATGTATCTCTGGGTCATGCCACATCGCTCAGATTCAAAGTATCACAGACGAATCACGTAGCTCAATCCGGAGGAAGAACCAGGGCGCTGCCCCGGGCACGAGCCTCAGCCGGCAGTCCTCAACGGTGGAGGAAAATCAGGAAGATGAGGTAGTTCATTATGTCAACATTATGTCAACCTGTTGTCCCTCGTTTTTAGACACACAGGCCCGTCTTCACAAAGCTGGATCTTTGACTACACTTAATCCTAGGACATTTAATCATCTAGTTTAAGATGTGGACTCTGATTTTACTCTCATTCCTCAGAAGCTAAAAATAGATGAGTAGTTGTTTAATCCTAATTGTGATCCCAGGAGGATCCAAGAACCACGGAGGAGGAGTAATACTGGTATCGATTAATTATTGTAGATAATTCATCATTAATCATTAACCAGTCATTCGTCTTGAAGCTTGAACAGCTCAGCTCAGTGTTGATTTGCTGTGTATATACTTGCAGCTCCTAAGATGATAACACTGCTTCAGAGACTCTCAATCTGGCCAAAAGCAGCTGGTCCAGTGTAGCATGAACCAGTATGTACAGTAGCTGCAGTCGGTCCAGGACTATAAGCCTGTATGCTGTTGCATGATGAAAGTGTTAGGGTGTCTTAGCTGTTTCAGGGTTTAAATAGGATGCATCTAATAAATCTGACATTAAAAGCTCAAGTCCAGACTGGCCTGACAGTAGTGCTACTTACTATATAGTCATTGAGTGCTGCTTTGTGAATACCAGCCCATCGCATCCTCAAACTACTGCCTGACTTCCCATCACCACAATCCCACCCCAGCCCTCATCCACACAAAAATGTGCAAGAAAGAAGTGGACAGTATTGTAGACATAAGCACAGTAACAAACTTCTTCAGAATCATTGTGGACCTACAGAAGAAGCCAAGCCTGCCTTTTCTTTAGTGCCACCATCAGAACAAATGTCACACTATCGTCCTACAGCGGCAAAGTCAAAACGTGACTTTGAATCTGTCCAGCAATGTTTTTATTCTGTAGGACACTGATTTGCCATGAATTTAACAATACTGTCCTATCATTCATTTGCTTTCATTTTAACCAGTGACCACCCCAGTAATCGAGTAGTTGACACTCCTCCCCCTCCCCCAGTCACAGCTATAGTTACAAACATTACAAGCAGAGGAATGTCTTTCACCAACAACAAAATCATACATTGGCCGTTGTTTTACAACACAGCCACTGAAAATCTAACCTTTACTTATACAATGAATTATTTATACAATTATTTCTTTATACCCGAAGGCCATGGATATTGTGCTGTGTGGACCTGTCTTTTTAGTAACACTTGATATTAAGGTGGTTGTAATAGGCATTAAGGCCCTTAAAATTACTTATAAGATACCAATTGTTATTACTATGTGTATAAGACTTTATAAATAGTAATAATAGCACCATAAACACATTTATTCTTAGATTATAAGACATTTTAAGTAAATAAATAGTTTAAAGACTGCTTAAGAATGTTATGAGTTTTTTATAATTGTTCATAAACTGGAGCCATGTGATCTCCTTCCTGGTTGCTGAATGTTGTATGACCTATCAGTCCGTGTGTTACAGTAATCCAGGCTTAAAAATACAAAAGCATGAGTCATTTTTTTGCCACTTCCTGTGTAAAGTAGGGTCCGACTCTAGCAATACTTCTCATGCAATTAAAGGAAGTGTGTGTGACACTCTTTATGTGTGAAATAAAAAAAAACAACTTTTGTGTCAGTTTCTATTCTGTCTTCATTTAATTTAAGAAATAAATGTACACCTCATGCTGGTGAGTGAATTTCTAATGTGATTCAGTGCATCTACAGATAAAGATAGCTGAGCGTCATCTGCATACAAGGATAATTCACACTGTGATCACTGTTTATTGCATTAACTATGCATTTTGCAGCTACTGGATCTAAAGCAAGAACAGTACCTCATTAAACAATACTTTATTAAATGGGCTGCGCTTATATTGTGCAGAGCTCTTGTACATGATGATGTTAAAAAGCCTCGTATGAGGATTCATAAGGGCCTCATTATTTATTACAAGGATCTTAATATAAAGCGACGTTTTATTTGGAATTCATTGCTGTTTATGAGTGAGTCCACATTAGCCCATTATTCATAGCTTTGTGATCATAGTGAACAAAAGCATAAATAATTGTTGTTCTTTAATGGAGCATAATTTGAATGAAATCTGAGTGTACATTCGTCTTTCTCTGCTGTACTGTGTTAGTGTGGCAGTCCCTTCACAGTCCCTGCTTACTGGCATGCTTTAGCTTTGTTTTAGTAGTTCATATGCATGTGTAAAATGTGTTTTTAGCCCTGCATTTCCTGCGTTTGGAATTCACAGTCTGGTTCATTTTTCGCCACTTACCGGTCACTCATAACCTTCAACCTGCCCCGAGAAACATTGTCTGGTGATGCCTAGTGTGTATTTGTATCGTCATGGTTAGTGTGTGTCCTTTTTAATTGTTCCAACATTTGAACAGGTTTGTATTATTCTGTTTTATTTTGTCTTGTCCTTTCATATTTTCATCCTTCCTTCACTGACCTGTACTTCATCTCTTTTTTTCTTCTAAGCAATCACCTAGTTTAAAGCTGTTTCACACCAGTGCGATGTGAAAATGCGGTGCAGAAAAAAAGAAAATCTGCCTGGGAATTTCTCTGCATGACAACTATGTACACACCAGGTCTAGGTTGACCTGGTAACACAATCTTACTTTGAGAAGAGAAAATGTAGTTGAGCAGTAGCAGTAGTGGGTCAATCTAGTTTTGGAGAGGTGCACTCCACTTCGTTCCAGCTGTTTCAGGAGATATTTCTGGATAGGATGGAATAGTTTGAGGTTTATTTAAACTGCCTTTTGCTAAATAGAATGATATTGCTGTCTTAGTCGTGCTCAGGTAACGTTATATCATGGAGATGTTTGACTCCAGTTCAGGTCAGAGGTGTGTGTAACATCACACAGAGCCTTTTGATGTGTCATAGTGATGGTGTATTGTAGATGGTGGATGCACTGCTGCAGGAAGGTTGGTTTACAATAATTAAAAACATCAGCTGAAACTAAGGATTTCATTGGTCAAACCTGTTTCTGCATGCAGAAATCTGCAGAAATTGAGGTTTGACTAAGCTTTTTTTTTTTCCACACATTTTTTTCTGCAGCATTGTGCAAGAATTCCTAAGAAACCATTAAATCAGTTTGTATATATTTCGCATAAAATTCCATGCTTGGTGTGAAACAGCTTTTATTCTATCCTTTTCCCACTTAATTCCTTATCCCTCTCTCTCCGTCCGTTCCAGGCCCAGCTCATCCATGACAGGAACACAGCATCTCACGCCACAATAAATGACAAAGCAGACACTGGGCCAGAGCGGGTTCACATGACCTGGACCAAGGACAAGCTGTTCACTGAGCGCCGCAACCGCGAGTGCAACGCAAATGTGGCCGTACGCGACCTGTTTAACATGAAACCGTAAGTACGCTGCACATTTGGGGGAAAAAAAAACAAACAAACAACTCTATCTTTGTAGATAAGAGATTTTAAGAAATGAACATTTTATTGAATAGATTTGTATGTTTAAGATTCTAAATAAGACAAATGTCTAGTCACTTTGCTAAAAAATGTATGGTGGTGACAGTGTGCTGCATGTGCCTTTTGAGAGATGTTTGCACCATTTTGAAATTCAAAATATATACAATACATTTTATGTAAAAAAAATAAATAAAAATTGTGTAGTAACTCAACAAAAATTAATAATTTTTCCACTTCATTATGTAATAACGCCTGCATTCTGTAATAATAAACAGCCTGGACACAATATGTGATACATTTCTCCACCTTTTGTTATGAATGATTTCTTATTACAAGGGTTATTACTTAATACCATGTCTACCTTCAGTGTGCAGGGTGATAAGGTGAAGCTTCTGAGGAGCCCTGTCAAAAGACCATCGCAGTAGTCGACCCTGCTAGAAATAAAAGTGTTGGATAAAACATCTGACACGAAGTCCCTGAGTTTGGCTGTATTTGTAAAATAAATATAATAAAACGCCGAAGTCGTTGCTGCTTTGATGCGGGTATTTAGACTAAGGATGCTTCATATTACCTAATACACTGCATTATTACAGTTTCATCATTAAAAAGTGCAACCATCACTCAATCACCTCAATATGTGATCAGTTATTACAAAATGTGGGGAAATTACACATTGCGTTCAACTGGTCATTACACAATGCTGGTGTTATTACATAAATAACTGAAAATGAGTCACATTTTGTTGAGTTATTACATCATGCGTTGACACAATGTGACATTTTCATTGACTGCAAACAGTAAGAGTTCAGGATGGTGCTAAAGCCTCAGTGCAGGAGGACGGCATGCGTAGCTGTAGATGTAGAGGAGTTCTCCCCCAGAGCCTGACAGTGTGACAAAGGGACGAGCGGCTGCATGGCGTGTGCATTCAGGCTGCATTCGGTGTGTGTGTACACTTCGAGCCATCTCAGTCTCAGTGCATGGCCGGACCACGCAGACCACATGCACACACTAACACCTTCTCATCCCATGCTGTCCATCCTGTCAGTGTGTGGAGCTCATCAGGCGTGTCCCACTCTACTATTGGCTTCTAAAGATTAGAATCCAAATTGTAATAAAGGCGAGAAGAACCTGAGGCTGCACTTTTATGAAACGGCCGCGTCGAGCGACTGCGAGCCACATGACTGTCACTTCCTGGGTTTTACTTGTCGTCACCTTTCGGGTGTCGCGACGAGCCGTTTGGGACAGATCTTGGAAGCATGCAGTGTGTTGGAGAGAGCTGATGTAGACGCATCTAAGCCTGTTTCTGTTGTCTGTCCCATTTTTTTCCTTCTTCTAGAGAGTGGGAGAGCCTGTAAGTCGCATTCTCTTTGCCCTAGGCTGTATGTATGTTTATGTGTAACCGCTGCGGTGACTGTAGCTTTGTACAGTGTCCTCCAGCTCATGTGCTCGTTTGTACCTCTGTGGAAATGTATGTCCTTGTCTGCACGTCCTGTTCCAGCGTCGTATCCGGGCGAAAAGCCTCCGTTATTTTTCATTTGCATGTGATGTTTATGACATACTATGTGCATGAGCAAATTTGTGCTTTCCATCCCCCTTTTTTATATAAAAAAAAAGCAGTTTAAGTTTAAGTCAACTTTAAGTTACTTAAAGTTGAAGGTTCAAAAAACAAAAATGATGATCCTAGAATTTGTTCAAATGCACCCTTTTTTCTATTCACTTGTATGGAAAGCAGAATTTTGTGCAGCCGACTTGTTTTTTTTGGCTCTTGGCAGTTGACGTCATATGTTGTGTTTGCTTTATTACTTTGTCATCTAACATTATAAATAAAGAGGCAACATTTTGAGACCGTAGGAAGTAGGGCTGGGAGATAGAAAGATAGATCGTGATAATCGTTATTATTGTGATATACATTTTCTTTAGTCTTTTATTCATTTTGTTTAAATTGTCACTTTCACTTACAAAATGTTTCAAAGCTTTGTTTTACATAATTTTCCTCCTGCATATTTTGATATTGAACAAACATTGCTCTACATCTAGATTTTTAAAATGTTTGTCACGTGTTCATCATGTTCTGACCATAAATAACCTTTTGGGTTCTTTAACATTTATCGTGATATTTGTCGATATTGACTGCCCAGCCCCAATAGGAAGACATTCTTTGTTTTAATAAACACAATGAGTTTAATTGAGGAACTACATATAAGAAGCATATTGTCTGAAAGTGCTGCCTCTTTATGTGGCCTTTGTTTTGTGTTTGAGACTAACACAATATTCTTAAAGTAAAACACAAACGTTTCAATACTGTTTATGTGTCATTACTTAGCATTGTTTTAACTGAAGGTGTTTTCTCTGTAGTTGTGTTTTACTGATGATCAAATTCATAAGCAAGTCAGACAAACTTCCTGTTGTGCTCTTTTTTTCATTATGTCACTAAGGTAGTTTTCTGTCCTCTAACCATTGAAATGTAAGGTTGAGCTGACGTTAGCGTAGTTGTTAGTGTTCTCTTCACTGCGTCCTTTCTCACTGTGAACCTCTCACCAAACCAGGAACCAGTCTAACGTCCGTCGGATGCACACAGCTGTCAAGCTGAATGAAGTGGTGGTCAACAAGTCGCAGGGGGCTCACCTGGTTCTGCTCAACATGCCTGGACCTCCGAGGAACAGAGGAGGAGACGAAAACTGTATCCTTAAAGCTAGAATATGCAACTTGACCGCATTAAAATATCTGCTCTACTCTGATACGACTAGTTGTGTCACTATACAGCTGTGATTGGTTCATTAGCTGCTACTAAGTTATAGATATTTACAATTAGTGGCCTCAGCCGTTGTATCAAATAGATTAATTTCTCACTGTAACACACTACATCTCGATAGAGTATAGAAATACACACACAGACGTTTACCTTCTTCTCGTTGTAATATGTAATATATCTGTTGGTAACTCACTGTTATCTCTGAATTGTGAATTTACAGCCCTGATTGAAAGCACAAATGGTTCAGGAACCATAAATTGTTGATATTTTTCCATGAAAAAGTGAGTGTTTCAGCTCTGCTTCTACTCACATTTTTACCTGTAACAATACACAACGTTGCGTAAGCACTTCATACATGTTGTTTGTCCAAGTCTTCATTTGAAACGTAAATGGTAACTAAAGCTGTCAGATAAATGTAGTGAAGTAAAAAGTACCATGTGCAATGGCATTGGAAATGTGTTTTCTAGGCATAAATATGTGCCTTTATAGGTTCATATTTACATATAAGGCATTAGCATTCGTGGCATTAGCCATAGCAGCTAACAATGTAACAACCAATCACAGCAGCCAATCCATTCTATCAGCAACCTGCGCTTTTAATTACATTTAATGTCACAAGGGGTTAAAGTGTTCTACTGGATACAGGAAGTGTGTAACCGTCATGCTTGTCCACCTTGACTGCTCTCTTGTCAGATATGGAGTTCCTGGAGGTCCTCCTCGAAGGTCTGAACCGGGTCCTCCTGGTCCGAGGCGGCGGCCGTGAAGTCATCACCATCTACTCTTAAATAAACTCTCATGCCCCCACCCTGCACACACACACAGGGGCTGTCGCCATGGATACACCGGTCACCGGGCATTTTGCGGGAGGAAGTCTGAGTGGTGTGTGGGGTTTTTTTTGTTTTGTTTTTTTAACGGAGGGCGGGGATTGTTTGAAGGCGGGACCACTTGTATTTGACAGCCGGTCTGAAGGACCTCAGAAAGACGGAAAGCGTGATCACCGAGTCAGGGTCAGCCGACTCGGTGAGCGACTGAGCACAGTGTGTCCACGCTGGGCCACAGTACCCCTGCAAACGGAAGATAGAGCATAGAGACACTTTATATTTTTCATTTAACTCTGAAAACATTGTTCTGTTATGTTACATTTTCATATTCCTTCCCTCTTGTGTTGATGTTGCGGAGCTTTTGACACTCACTGTGTAAAGGTAAGCGAAGAAGTGAGCGTGTGCTGTTGATATGAACCTCGTAGTCTTTCATGTTGTTGTGTATTCTACTCTGGGAGGTGCAAAGACATTTGCTGGAACTGAGAGAAACTGCACATTAATACTACAGTATAGATACAAGAACTGTACACCAAAAACTAGAAAAATAATCCCATCAGCTATCGTCACTAAGAAACAAAACTGGTCATACTTATACTTTTGTTCAGTCTGAACTTTGTGGACCTGCGTAATGAAGGTTGAGTCTTTTTAGAAGCTGCTTAAACATCCTTTCCATGTTGCAGAGTGAACGTTAACCCACAGTCGAGTACATCTCTGTTGTATTCCATAAAGGAGAACAGGTCGTTTTAGTGAAGGAATCTGATGAAGAAGCAGCCAGGAGGATGCTGGGTACTTGATCATTAATCCATATTTCTTACTCTTAAAGAACTTTGATTTGGAGGAATAGCCATAGCTAATATTCTAGGATTCGTGAGCTATAAATATGCACAATGTAAAGTTATTTATGGTGTCTGAAGTAGAGCTGTCGGGACTGAAATCCACGAGCTGTTTGACAGCGTGGGTTTATTAAGTAGTAGACCGGTAGTCAGTTCACACATTGAATCTATCATCTGCCTTAGGTGTTTGTCGGCATTGGACAGTGTATTTTCTAAAATGTAAAAGCACAATTTGAAATGTAAATTTGTATAATTGACATTTGTTTGGCACAGTTTGATCCCACGTTAGAGCACCGCTGGCTTCACGCTACCAGGCTTTGAGCACTTCATTCACTGCACGCTGGCTCTGCAGCCGACACTGACGCTTTCTACTGCCAGACATTCACGTTCTGAGGCCACGTCCACAATAATACCTACAACGTTTATTGTGTTTACACAGAATATCTACACTGCTGTGGCGTTCTCTGAAATCCCTAAGGATCCCTAAGTGTTTGTTCCATGGCAACATCAGTGCATGGCAGCAGAGCTACACCTCCACCGTGTCAGACTGAAAACTCTTGTCTCTTTCCACCTCTATGCTTCTATACTCTCTAGTTATTATCCTACCAGATGCTGATTCAACATGGGTAGCAGCTGTTGAGCAGTTAAATTCTGTTGTGTTACTACTGTGTTCATACTGGTACGGGCATCCCCAGTGAACCTGGAAGACCAAGTGAAATGCATTACAGGCGTGTTTGAATGGATGGAGATGAATTCTGAAACGTTGAGATCGTCTCCATTTTTAAAATGAGATCATGTTAGTGTGGATGTAGCCTGAGAACTGAGTGCACTCTCCAGGAACTACATGAGTTACATGGAACAAAATGCACATCGCAAACAATTCCACATTTCATATTCAGTTCATTGTTGCTGTTTTTATAATATTTTACCAAACAGATTTGCTTAGGCTTTGAGTCGAAGACTGACTAGTTGAATTGTTCTGAGCGTACGTAGTGCCAAAGTGCCAAAAATGACGACAAAAAGAAACTGTGGAAGTATAACTAATGCAGCTTATCGCAGACCGTACTGTAGCTATGGTCTCAAACAATGACGATCTTTGAACTTTGGAAACTTTAAGAAAAGCACGAGGAACTTTTTTATGTCAAACCCCAGCCAGAATACATTACAACTGTGCATTTAGGGAGGACATGCAACAAATGGTGCACTTTCCAGGGCATTTGAAACCTTCTAATGTGCTGCAGAAAGACACGTTTGGGTCGAAGGAGTGGAAAATGTACTCACCCTCATGTGTACGTCCACAGTTTCTTTTCCAGATTAGCTCTGCAGTATTTTCTAATGCAGAAAGTCTGATTTCCCCGCAGATTTCTCTTTTTCCTTGCGGGGAAGTGAGAACTTCTGCCCGATTGTCAGTTATGCAACATCAGTTGTGTCTTTGTGTTTTTGTTGAGTCGTTGTATGCCTGTGTAACTATCTAGTTCTGATATTTGTAGTGTTTGTTACATTATCACTGATCTTCTGTTACTTTAAGTGTTAATTGTCAGTGTGGTTGTAATGGGAGGAGGTTGACGGAGGAGGGATGCGTGAGAACGACAGCACTTGTCCATTTGTTTGCATTTTTGTTTGTTTGTTTGCTTGTTTGTGTTTTGTTCCAAACTACCACAAACACAACATAGGACACAAGACTGAAGATGATGCTGTAGCGATGTCTTGGATGAAGATTACGAAGCTAAAATAGCCAGGGTTTAACTGTCCCTCTGTATGACGTTGAAACTATTTCAGTTAATATTTTAGCCAACACAGATTACGCTCTGTAAATAAAAGCTAAAAAGGTCTAGTTTAAAGCATTAAAACTGTTAGAAAAGATGAATAATAAAAGATACTTTTTTTATTTGGTTACTGAGCTGAATAGCAGTAGCTGTGTATAAAGAAAACATACTTTCATTAAAGCCATGAAAAGCTACATTTAAAAAAAAAAAAGGTTTGTGAAGGTTAATAGGATTGTTGATGTGTGTTTCCCAGCTTTGTTGTTTTGAGGTGACTGGAGAATATCTACCTCAAGGTGTCACTGAGGCTCGGCTGAAGAAAGGAGAAAAAGAACTTGTTTAATCACATTCTTTCTTTTAAAAAAAAAAAACTGATGTTACATTTGGATTTATGAAAGGAAATGAAGCCTCTGCTGTGTGAGAGGACCAGCAGGAGTGTGTGTGTGTGTCTGTCAGAGTGTGTGTGTGTGTGTGTGTGTGTGTCTGTCAGTGTGTGTGTGTGTGTGTGTGTCTGTCTGTCAGTGTGTGTGTGTGCGTGTGTGTGTGTGTCTGTCAGTGTGTGTGTGTGTGTGTGTGTGTCTGTCTGTCAGTGTGTGTCTGTCTGTCTGTGTGTGTGTGTGTGTGTGTGTCTGTCAGTGTGTGTGTGTGCGTGTGTGTGTCTGTCTGTCTGTGTGTGCGTGCGTGCGTGCGTGCGTACTGCTGTGAGGTGTGTGTGTTTCTGCTGTTGTCCTCAGCTGGCAGGCCTCAGGCTCCAACAGGAAGTCACATGTGGGCGCACATATAGAGGAAGGTAGCCCTGTAAATTGTATTTGTGCCTCTCTGAGTAATTATTAAAAAGTGCTGAAATAAAACATGACTTGTCTGTGTCCTCATTATTTTAGGTGGTTTGTTTTGCGCGGTACGTTACAGATCCGTCCTATTCTGTAGGTCTGTACAGAAGCCCAATATCAGGAAAAATGGGGACAGTTGAGACGAAGAATTGTTCCTAGACTAGAGAAATGAACCAAGTGTCTCTTAACATCAGGGTTCCTTCTTTCACACTAAAGGTTTAACTGGCATTTGTGGATCTAACTATGTATTGTCACACTTGATCAATCCTGGGCCATGTCATGTGTGCTATACATCTAAATTTCGCTGCAGTGCTGCTGTATTCAGTTATTCGGGTTAAGAAATTCCTCCAGATTCAGATTTTTGAATCTCCTCAATCTTTTCTGCACCATAGAGAGTTTGAAGGTTGAAGTTAAACTGGTGATCCTCGGCTCCACTTTGCTCCTAAAGGACTAGACCTTTCCTGGATGCTCATTTTGAACCAAATCATGATGACAATCACCTGTTCACATTATTGGATTATTTGATTGCCCCTGAAGTCGACCAGACAAAACATGAACTATGCTGTGTTCATACTGTCTACAATGAAAGACAAGTCAAAGCACATTTGGAAATCGTAGCTTTCTGTTATGTGCATTTTTCATACTGTCCCAATTTTTTATGATACACGGTTGTAATAAAATACCAAACTAGAGCTGCAACTAATGATTATCATCATTGCTGATTAGGCTGTTGATCATTTTATACAATTCATATATTATTGTTTGGGTGAAAAGGTGTTTCCCAAACCTGAAGATGACATCCTCGAAGCCAAAGATATTCACTTTACTGTCACAGGAGAGGAACAAAAACAGAAAATAATACATTTAAGAAGCTGAAAAAATGACTCAAACCGATTATTGATTATCAAAATAATTTTTGATTAATTTAATAGTCGACGACTAATCAATGAATCATTGCGGCTCTATAACAAACAATACAATCATTGACCTACAAAAGTAATATTTTTTATCATTTGACGGCACAACACAACACCATATTGTCATTGTTGCAGCTGTGGAGACTTGACGCTAATGATTTCTGTACAGTTTCTTTTACAGTTTCTTCTTTTATTTATCGGTCATGACAGGTTCTGCAAACTCACTGCATTAAAGCCAATCTGGGGCAGTTATAGGAATACTGGTTGGTTTTTAAGACTTTGGGCAAACAGCTCATATTTGAGAGAGTTAATAGAAATAGTTGCAGCCGACCCTCACGATAACTGTGTTGGTTTTCGAGGATTTAAAATGCCAGTCAGCAAAATCTTTCAGCGTTGCAAAAGATGCACAAATGGGTATTCTGAGTTGAAGTGAAAACATTCGTCCACTAGAGGGCTGCCTTGCCTTAAACCTGGCTTCACACTGCACCGCGACGTCTGCTCCTCATATGAATGATTTAACCCACATCAGACATAAACATTTTTTTTTTTTTTTTGCATCACATGACCTCCACAGATTCCTACGGCAGTGTCTGTGTGTTTACTGACCTTTAGTCCTTCCACACTCTGCTGCTCCCTTTGGCAGAGGCGACCGTATCCCAGCAGCCCCTTCTGGTCTGTTATGTTCTATAAGAGGTGTCATCGTCCTCCTGCCCCATCGGCACCTCCTTTTCTAACAGGACAATCAGCTACCCGGTGTCACATGGTCCCGGTCTCACACAAACAAACATACCAACATCTGATTCAATTAGAGCGTGACCAGGACAGAGGAGGAGAGAGGGAGCTCACAGGACCGCTGCCTCTGCTACGCTCACTCTCACTTATTTACTGCACACAGAGAAGCACACTCGTTTTTCAGTTGAAATTCAGTCATATTTCCTGCCAAAAATGACCTGAAAAGAACACACTTGAACTTTTGGTCTCAAGTGGCCTCTCACATCTCACGGCTGCCTTTCACCTCGTTCTCAGCAAAACGTCCCCGTCCAGAGTTCTGTGTGTCTGTCCTTCTGTTCTGTTTGCTCTGTACATTGTTGACCAAATCGACAGATGGCCATGACCTGAAGTTTGTGTGAAAACAATCCATGTGTGACTTCGTCATAGGCTTCTCGTCACCACCAGCATCGGCACAACGCACAAAATAACTGTCCATTGATGGCATATTGATTGATGCTATGACGTTTGTTTTTTCCATCCTTTCAAATGTTGTTGATTAAGCCAGAGGTCGACCCAGGTCCTGCTGTTTAAAACCCGTCATTTGGATCACTTTATGGCATCTCGTAACTTTGCTTTCAGTCACGAGAAATATGCATGAAGTCATATATTTGCGTGGCTTGTTATCGATGTGGCCTATTCTCTTCTCCTTCCTTCCACTCTACTCATTAAAAAGTGCTGTTGGTGCTCACATAAGTGGTGGCTCGGGAAGTAGAGCGCTGTCAGCAAACAGCAGGGTTGTCGGTTCAATTCCCCACTCGGTTTATTTGTCACACGCCACAAGTGCTTTGTACTGTCAGGTAGAAAAGTGCTATGCTTGATAAAGGATGTTTTAAAGGTAAAATATGTACGATTTTTGTAAAAGGTTTGCAGGGTGTGCGAAGGTGCATTTGCATTTATTTGTGTTTTAGAACATAACTGCTGTGAAACAATCTGAAAATACCGTCTTACAGCTTTGTTCTCACTAACGCCGCTCTCTCTCCTCATTCCCTCTATAGCTCGCTCGACCTCTGCGTTCTCTCTCTCTCTCTCATTCATTGAGGAAGGAAGATTTTTTTTTTTTTTACAAACAGGTGAGAAATGTTACATATTATACCTTTAACTTTAACAAGGCATCATTCTCGCTTTTGTTCTGTTTGCTGGAAAAACGATAGTTAACGGTTAATAAATGCATTTTAAAGTCTGTATTAATCCCAATAAAGCAACAAAAAAGTAAGTAAAGGTTTAAAATGACATAAATGATAAGTTAGTTAAACTCAATAAATGTGTTTGTAATGCTATTATCAAAGCAGTCCATATACTGTTAAGTGCATATAAATATTTATAACTGCTTACATAAGTGGATTTAAATGTCATTAGATCATAAATGGCCGACACAGTGACTCAGTGATTTCTAATCTATTAAATGTGTTTATGATGATAGCTTTTATATTGTTGCCACGCGGGACAAATTAGATGCATTTCTTTACATTGGAGTTCAGTGCTTCTTCTATTTTACATGTAAAAATCTGCATTTTTTTCAATAGATGATGATTGATAACTAGGCTGAGCTTTTCTCAGAATTACGAGATCCTGATCTTTTTATTAAGAGATGTTTTCTCATAATGACCTTTTCTTAAAATCACAGGATCAGGATCTCATAATTACAACACAAGGCATCTCTTTTTTTTGTCTTGAGTGAATGCATTGCTCCTCTGTTGCTCATAATCAGAGCCTTATTACCTATCAAGTAACACTTATTACAATTTCCTTATGTAGAGGTTCATGCATGTCGTTGTATTTCATCCGGTCTGGATGTGAAGGTGTTATAGACTCTCATTTGTCTTCTCTCATTAAAGTTCCACATGTGCTGTCCTGTCTTAGAGCCACTGTGGGACAGGGCTCTACGGTGCATGGAGGACAGTCTTGAGAATCCAATATTAAGAACCCCAAGATTAGGCCTGTTATGTGAAACCTCAGGCAGAAGGTTTGAATAATGCAGAATTTAAAACAATGTGCATGGGGAATGTTTCAAATGTGTAGATTAGTCCTCAAACACTGGATGAGCGCTGAAAGGCCTTCCTTTAAGGAGTGGCTTGATTCCCTGATAAAGACTGTCTTATGAAATAACGCTGGCCAAAAGACAGAGAAGAGTAGAGACAGAATTAATAGGTGGGGCAATTTTATGAAACGATTGAATTTGTTACCGAGTGTATCTTAAAACGTGTGCATTCTCATTCATCATTGTGTTATATTGGTGTTTGGTTTCGGTGTTTTTCTTCTAAATGACTCCTGATGGTGACCCTTGTTTTACCCTGTCGACGGTCACTGTCCTTCTATGATTGTTTGCTCTCATCTGAACGTCTTCGTTTCTTTTTATGCTGAGTGCCATTGCCTTTGCTCTGTTATTCACTTCTGCCACCGTGGATGATGACAGTGGTAGAGGTAGTAGCGTCCTGGTCTACACCGCTGTGTCTGACCCCTGACCTCTCGCACGGAGGCGTCACTCCGGTCACTATGGCGATTGCACACACGTCATTACTGTGAACAGCTGACGATTTTTTCCGTGGGAATGTCGCCACAGACACTACTTTCAATTAATGAAAGTGCAAGGACTTACATATAATATTGTCAGTGTGTCATGGGTTCAATCACCACTGTATTCACTGATCTAGTGATAGAGAATGACTAAACACACATTTATTTAAATGAAAATCATCAAGATTGTTACTTTAAAAAAATAAAGTATGAGTAAATAAAGTCCCACATCATTCATAGGAGGAGTAATAACCTTTCAGCTCCTCGTGTGATTCATGAAAAACATGCCACATCAAATATTTAGGAATGTTAGAGTGTAAAAAAAAATCGAATGCCTCCGCACAACAATATAAAACAAAGGGTAACAAAACAAAATCCCACACGTACATGTCTAATGCAAAGAAACGCAACCATTAATGTACATTGTGTTCGTATAGTTCAGTGCAGTGATTTCAGGTTCAATGCTGTGATTGGGTCCTGAGCGAGTCCACGGGGTGTGTTGTCTCTGCTCTGTGGACGACTGCGACTCTGCACCGTGGACTGAGCCATGACGGGATCCAAATCCTCGCTTCACTTCAAAAGCTTCTGATCCCACTGCACAATTCAAAGCAGCTCAGCTCAGTGATATCTTAAACCTGAGAGATGATGTGTCTCACGTTGGGACTTTGTGTCTCTGCCTCTGTGACTCTAAAGGGCACGGTGAAGGGGGGGGGTTTTCGGGTTGTTTGATGCCCTGTGCAGCTCAGAGACTAAAGCTGGATAATGAAGCCTGGTGGAAGGGGAAGTGGGTTCATAATGAGGCAACAGAGGAGTAAGAAGAAGAAGAAGAAGAAGAAGACGGCATGCATTACAGCTGTAGATGAGATGACTCAATGATGAGGTAAGGGAAAGGAGAGGGGTTTGTTGTCTGGAGAACCGGCACCACATAATAAGACATAAGTAATTACAGGCTGCTTTAAATTTGCAGCTGAGTAACTTAAGACATAAAATCCACCAGGAATAGAATGCCCTTCATCGGCCTGAAATGTGAATGACTGTTGACGTACAGACCAAGTTCAAAGTCCTGAATGGTTCCGTACAGAACTCCTGTGATCATCAATGGACCAGGCTGCAGGATTCTGTCCAGCAGCTGAAGGGTTAAACAGGGGAGGAGAGCGCGCTGCAGGCTGCGTCAAGCCACACGCAGAGAGACCGGAAATGGATGCAAACTGAACGGAGTCGCCATCAAAATAAAAGTACAAATAGCAATATTGTAGCCTTAGAATGTTTTTGTTGATGATCTTAAAATTACTATTCTGTGACACTGTATTAGGGCCACTTCTGGAAAAAAAAACCTTCAGTATTTCTGAGCTCAAAGTGGTAAATTCATGAGAAAAACTGGGATTACATGTGACACGCATGTTAAAGAAGGTGGTAACATATTTCCTACATATCGTGTGATCGCGTCGACATTTGGAAAACATGTAATGTCACGTGTAATCTCATTATTTTTTACATGTAATCCACATGTTTAACACACACATGTTTAACATTTGCATTTAAAACATGGGAAATTAATGGGTTTTTTTTTCTTTAAGGGATTGCAAAAGTTGTTAGTAAACTGTCTTTTTCTGTTTTATTTCACTTCATACATCATTGCAGCACATACCGGTAAGACACAACGTTACTCTAATGTCTGCTGTGCGCATGGTTAACGGGGCTTTTATTTTTGAAACCCCGTTACAAACACCCTTCCGGTCGTCGTGTGTAACTTGACGGCGCAGGTTTGAGCTGCAACATCAGCGCAGCCTTGAGTAGAATAGCGCCGGTGCTGCTGCGGGATCCTCCGGGGAGCGGGCAGGAGGCGGCTGTGTCTCTGTCAGCCTGCCGTCACACTCATCGCGTTTCTTCCTCTGTTGTATTTGATCCCCGGTCCATCTGAAGGAGGAGTCCGCTGGAAAGAGAGAGGAGGTGAGGAGGTGACATGCCCTTCGCTGCTTGGCGCAGTCAGTGCGCTGATCGCTGTCAGACGCGGACGAGGTAAAGACCGGAATGGTGCGTTTATATTTCTTACTTTCACTCTGAAGGAAGCCTTGTTCGGATCGCGATCTCTTTTCGGATTATCTTCCGGGTGTTGGACTAATACTACATGCCCGATTGCAGCGCCGGTGCGACGGGGAAATGCAGCACAGCGGGTGTTTGGCAGCAGGTGGATGGCCAACCTGACGGTCCCAGCCGCCGCTTCCCCCCAGTCCAGCCGCCGCCGCCGCCGCCGCTGCAGCAGCAGCTGCTCGGGCTTCATCCGGAGCCGTGAACACAAACAGAGAACCGAGACTAAACAGGACAGTATCAGACAGAGACAAAAAGCCGAGCCATGCTTCCCGGGGTCGGCGTGTTCGGCACCAGCCTGACCGCCAGGGTGATCATCCCGCTGCTGAAGAATGAGGGCTTCGCCGTCAAAGCGCTGTGGGGCCGGACGCAGGAAGAGGCGGAGGAGCTGGCCAAGGAGATGAACGTACCGTTTTACACCAACCGGATCGACGACGTGCTGCTGCATCAGGATGTGGATCTGGTCTGCATTAACCTACCTCCGCCTCTGACGCGGCAGATCGCAGTCAAAACACTGGGTGAGTGCTGGAGGTGCGGCTGGGAGGGATGGATGGATGGAGGGAGGGAGGGAGGGATGGATGGAGGGAGGGATGGAGGGATGGATGGAGGGATGGATGGATGGAGGGAGGGATGGAGGGATGGATGGAGGGAGGGATGGATGGAGGGGGAGGGATGCTGCGGGCCTGGGCTGCTGGAGCTGAACCAAGTCCAGCTATGAGGGGACAGTGGAGGACTTGTGTGAGGCTGACTCAAGGTGGAGTCAGACAGTGCTTTATTGGATGCCATTGCAGCTGACGTGCCCTTGAGCAAGGCATTGGACTTAGGCAGAGTCGAATATGTAAAGAACTGTGTTTTATAGAACTGCAACATGAACACACTTATCAATTCGTTGTCAGCTTTGACTCGTGCTTGTTAAATGTGAATATTTTCTGGTTTCTTTCCTCCTCTATGACAGTAAACTGAACATGTTTGGCTTGTGGACCAAACAGGATATTTTTACGACATCATCTTGAGCTTTGGGGAAAAACTGATCAACTTTTTTCACCACTTTCGGACATTTTATAGATGAACGACCAAACAGTTAAT
>JAPQRN010000014.1:6764909-6776864 GCA_037367275.1 Coranthus polyacanthus
CCCAAACTCCTCTAGCTCTTCTTTTAGATACGAGCTCCTCGTCGTCGTCTCAGATGGTCAGAGTCCTTCTCCCGTTCAGAGTCGCATTCGCTCCCCTCCGTGTTTGCTTCTGTGGCTTTCATGCAACACTTTTCGCGTGGAAGAATCAAACGCGTCGTCCAAATGACGACAAACATTGCAGCAAAGCGTGTGATTTGCAAAGTAAACTACAGAAACATTTTGCTGTTGTCACGTGATATGTATCGTGTTCCCCATACAGCTCTAGTGTGTAGTAAGGTGATGATGGACTAACAAGTTTTTATTCAGTACAGTAGAACCTCACACATCACTGTTATTACAGCTATTGCATAAAGTTATAGAGGTCATGTTTAGTTTTCCTTTAACCACTACGTTCTCTGCTTTTGTCCTGTGTGTTTGTGACGTATGGTATCAGTTTGATTGTCTCCCTGCTGAGGAAACAGACCTACCAGAAAGGCTGAATGTGGGTTAAACCTGAGTATGGGGACTCCCCCTGAAACGAATGCCTCGGTCAAACACTAAATTTAACCTGTTCTAGTGAAAGTGACAGTGGCAGAAGCCCCAGATAAGAGGCCCCGCTGCAGGACGAGTGAGCGAGGAACACAGAGAGGGAGTTCTACTTTGAATCTGGAGCAGTGCAGCTTATTTTGGAGATCGCATTTGGGAGATGTGAAGCTGCTGTGAAAGAATGGTGGCAGGGCTGTGGAGCTCTCCCCTGCAGGCTTTGTTTACCGCCACACTTTGGCAGCAGAGCTCAGCTGGCACAGAGTTTAATAGGTCAGGTTTGTGAGGAGAAAACAAAAGGTCCAAAGATGCTTAAAGGACTAGTTTGACATTTGTGCGAATGAGACCATCTGCTTTCTTGCTGGGTTATGTGAGCAGATTAGCGTTCTCACATCTGCATTATGTGAGTCAGCAGCCGGTTAGCTTAGCAGCACAAACACAACACTGTGTCTGAAGGTAAAGAACGCTCCGTCAGTAGCTTGTCGTTGAACAGCAGGCCGACGCTCATGTTCAATGGCTTATAGTGTATCTCATCTCAAGGTCAGTTAAGTGTGTGGTATGGAATCGTTTCAGAGTTTGTCCAGTTGTCATGGATATGCTGATATTTCCCATCCCACGTTTCCTATTTTACGTTACAATAGCAACAGTGCTTTGACCCAACCAGTGAATGGGTAAGTAACTGTGTGGGGTGTAATAGAGGGTACGCACGTGACGTCACAGTCAGCTAGTCACGTAGCTGAAATGACCTTCACTTATTCATTTCAATATAACACTTTGTACAACTCCATTTTCAGTGGCTAACAGCTGAACACCTACACTGTTAGTAGCAGCAGCGCGTAACTCACTACTGTTGCCTCCTTGGTTCGTCACTCAGGTTGTCATGTTGCTGAAATTACTCACACGTATTCATTCAGTTCACTCCCGGTTTCGTAGTCGGGAGCAGTTTTAGTGTGACCCGCAGAGGAACTGGTATGGAATAGGTCTTGTGACTGGACTTGACTGAAGTCGATTTCATAGGTGTTTTTACAGAGATGCTTTCAGCTTTAGTTGAACGTTGCCTTGTTTGATCTCGGGGATCTCCAGGCTTTCTGCGTGAATTGTCGAGTGCATGATGTCATGAAGTGTCATTTTCTCTCATAAATTGCAAGGTAAATTGACAAAGAAAAGTCAGAAACAGCTGGGTGTGTTCATTTCACATCAGCGTAGCTGGAAAATGCCCATAAAATCACCGGTGAGTCCCAGTGTAAACATATAACTTTTGTCTGGGCATCCCAGCCTCGAGATAAGCCCATTGTGGCTTCATTCATTCTCACACTGCTGCCTTGTTTGCTCGTTGGCTTTGGTGAAGTCTGTGGAAAGGCACCGTGAGCCGACAAGAGAGACGTGCATGAAATACAGTAGACGATGGTTATACCACGATTGCGTTAATGTCAATATACAATAAGCTATGCACACCCTTGCACATATAAAAATACACATCATTGTTAAGTCCGTTTTCATGCATGTGCCAATGCTTGTGACACAGTTCAAATAATTCTCCAGTCTGAGGGTTTGTACAAACTGCCGATACTGAGCCAGAAACGCTAATCTTGTCCCAGTGAACTTGACTCAACCTGTTGTACAACAGCCACAGCAGCTCGGACAGCTCGTCAGCGGCCATTCTTTCTCTCTTCCCTCCCGGCTCGTTTCCTCACAGCCTCATTGTGTGAGTGCTGCCTGTTCCTTCCCGCCCACCTCTCTTCTTCCTCGGCCGCCGTCACTGAGCCAAGTCTGGGTCCGGTTATGTTTGCATGTTGCTGGATAATCAGAGCGAGTCACAATATGTGCCTTGGAGTAGTGAGGCAGGACAGCATTACTGGGACTCAAATCAGTTCTTTGTAATATGATGTGCACCTTGTTTCAGCAAGACAGTGATAGGATTGCAGTTTAAGAATTTCTATTTTTATGATAACTCAGGTTGGAGGCATTATGTTTTTGGGTTGCCTGTCCATCTGTCCGTCCGTTCGTCCATCTGATTCTCATCAGTGTGATATCTCAGGAGCAGTTGGATTCAGCTGAACAGATGAATTGTTTACAGGTTGGTGGCCAAAGGTCAAAGGTCAGGGGCGCTGTGACCTCACAAAACACATTTTTGTCCATAACTCAAGAATTCATATGCCGCTTATGAAACAACTGCACACATATTTGTAATAGGATCAAAAAGCCTGAGCGTTCACTTGAATTCAAAGAGTCAAAGAGATGTTTTTGGCCATAACTGAAGAATTGACAAAGCTGATTCTGACAAAATTTCACATGTGTAATGGGATAAAAGGATGCCGTCGTGACATTTCATGTCCAAAAGCTCAAAGGTCAGTGTCACTGTGACATAAAAACACTATTTTGTCCATTATTCAACACCATACTCCTCTATAAAAACAGTCTATAAGTGCACAGAGCATGTTTGTAATTAGAAATAATTGAATCATACACGTCACTATAGTGAGAACTTCCATTTCACCATAAAATACACTCAATACCTAAGTCTGGACTTTCACAGTTTCCCAGGCCAGTGGGATGTTTCTAACTGTTTAACAAACCTTTGCTAAACACTTGTGGAGTCACAAATGATCCCACTTATTATCTGAAATGGTCATGACATGAACATTTCAATGCCTTGCATCACTCTAGTACATGACGCCTCTAGGAAAGTGTTACGCAGTCAGTGAGCAGCACAGTGTGTGTACAGACTTCCTCATCTGTGAGTGTGCTGATGGTTATCTGCCTGTGAATGGCTCATTGCTCACCTCATGAGCCAAGGTTGATAAATGTGATCAGAGTTCGTCGACAACTCTGAATGTGCTGTTCATTATGCCATTGTTTGTCATTATAGACTGTTTGAAATTTGAACAGAGCCTGGGCTGAAAACGTTGCCTCCCTTGAAGCCAGTACATTTCATGTTTTGAAAGTGAAATGGGAGTGTCCCAGGTCATTTTGGATGCTATTATTCAGTACTAGCAATAACCACCACCTACATGCACACAGTATCAATTAAAATGTGGTGTTACTTGGCTCCTGTCTTCACTTTGTTCCCTGTCAAGCTTTATTATCAGGCATGTTGTTGGACCAGTAAAATGTAAAGCTATATTGCCTAAGGGATAAGATATAACCTTAGGGATAAGAGACAAGAGGGAAATGGAAAAACACTGTGACAAGCTGATCAGGTTTAACTTGAGGAGGTTTGTGACCTCAAACCTGCAAACTTGGTTTCATTAAAGCAAACCAGTCAGTCTTGTTAAGCCACATCTCTCTTTCCATGGGGATGTCTTTCACGTTTTGTCTTTTGTTCTTTCCTACTACTATGGCATTCCTCAGGCGTCTGATGTCACTTGCCGCTCTCTTGGCTTGTTGGGAAGGCAGCGCAGGGAACCACACGCCGTCTACACACCAAACCATCACGCACCATTCTGACTTTAAAGACAGGCTTGCATGAGCATTTCTTGGCCACCAGCTTGTGAAAGCATTATTTTGTAAGCCAGAGGAGATAGAAGCTCCTTTGGTCTGTTTTTCTCAGATCTTTTTGAATACATTAGCATACCCAATACACTTGTATGCCTGAGGAATCCAGACTGGCTGCTCTGTGTTATATCCTTACATAAGATACATTTTAGTGAACTGCTATTATATTTCATAGTCACAAAGCATTGATGTGGTTATAACCTATTTTTAAAGTGTTAGCTATTTAATATTTAAAGAGCTGTAGTATAGAGGAACATGAATGTGAATGAAAACATTAAAACTCTGAAAATGAAGATATTTATTGCACCAGCAATCCCTAGGATTTATTGAAATGATTGGGAATAGGGTCTTTTGGTGCAAAATAAACAGACTGTATGCGACTGGCCCAGCACCAAATGTTACAGACAAATCCAGCTATTTGCTTCAATTAGCGGCTAATGAACAAGAAATTCCACTCAGGAGCTGGTGGGGGCAAAAAAAGATAAAATACAAGTAAAAATGTGGCTCAGAGTTTTGGCCAGAAACACAACACAATATGAACGTTAATGACAGTTCAGCTGCTGTATGTTTTCTAACATTTTTCCAAGCTAGCATCTAACACATGCTAGTGAAAAAAAACAACTCAATTCATGACCTTTAAAGGGCAGCTTGACCAAAAATGATACTAATGATAATAATTGTTAATAATAATAATGATTGGCTCAATGACAAGTTGAAAGAAGCAGAAGTGCTAGTCAAGCTACTAGCAAATTTAGCCAGCTTGCTAATATAGCCTACTTATTGCCTGTTTTATTTCAAATGACGGAAATCACTGTTTAGGGCCTGAACTAATGATATTTTAAATACCATTTAAACTGCTTATTTTACCAGTTCCTTAATCCATTCAGTCGATAAAATATCAGAAAATCAATTCTACTTCTTTTGGTTGACTAAACAAGTGACTGACATATCTATTAGACTGTCTTAGATTTATTAGATTGACCTCCTGTTTTGAAAGGTTCACCAACTAAGATGCAGCTAATCTGAGTGTATGTGGACTAGATGAGAGGGAATCTGAGAGCTGCCCTCAAATGTAACATGAGCATGAGTTTCAGGTGCACTTTGTGTTCCTGTGTGCAGTTTTGTTTTGACTGTAGGAGGAGGAAGCGGTGCAGAGCGGCTCTTCAGCTCGGCTCTGTGTGACCTGCACAGTACTGCAGTGATGAGCAACAGGCACGGGGGGTACTACTTCTAACATTTAATGGAACTTCATGACGTTTACGTAAAATCCCCTGCGCCTCTTTGATCGGTGACTTATGTGATTATGAAATAAAACAAATTCCGTTGTGACATCCTCTATGTACAAACCCTAACCCTAACCCGAAAACCACAAGGGGGCTGTAAAGGTCAACCAGCTCTACGTATTACAATGATGACTGATCTCACATGACCGCTTAATAGGAAGCTGTCTGCGTTTTAGTTATTTTTTTCTGATGAATCTGATTACTCACATCAGCGTCCGTTCATCTGTCTAGACCAAGCACACAGTGTAGTCAAGAGGGCAATGGAGAGGCTTCCTCAAATATGAAATGAATCGGATCTGTCTCATGTCAGTGATATCATATATCAGGACAATGTGTGCTGAGCTGCGATGCCAGACGCTTGCTCATCCCTGCCCAATGGACCAGACCCTGAGATCTAAGAATAGCATCTAATGCTCATGATATTCCGATAATATTTTGAAGCAAAGTAAGTGGGCAGTTTGGACAATTACCCGTCTCTCAATGCTTCATAAGCTGCTCGCATACCTTTAAAGAAAAGCTACCAGATTTGGTTTCAGTGACTGATGTTGCCCCAAATTCCAGAATTCTCCACCAGCCTGCTTGGTGGGAGCTGTAACAAAATCTGTATAAAAATTGCCTCAAGAATGGCAGTCACACAGTATGATAAAGGGCATCTTTTCTTTGCTATTTCAGTAATTTCACAAAAGGTAAAATCAGAGTATGAAATGACAGGCAGAAGAGAAAGCAGACAAAAGCTATGAGGTTGATTAGTGGCTGCAGCTTCTTCGAAGGAGTTGATGTTGCGAGCTCAGCTATCATAGAAACTTAAAATGAGGTTATGAAACCAGGTAACCAATTGACTGTACTACTGTAATAGCTGAAAAGTAAAAGTACACTTTTCAGACAAACTGTAACATCCTCACTGAGCAGAAGTGGCAGTGCTCCCCTAAGTCACATTGGTTTATCAGCTGATACGGTTTCTGATCCACACTTTAAAATTAAATGAAAATAAATAAAGTGATGATATGTTTGAGTCCCCCTACACACACTAAAACACTTCAAATATGGCATTGTGCTCTTCAAACTACAGCAAAATAACACTTTTTAAATATTACACAGGCTGACAGGTTGAGTAGAAATACCTTCTTGCACATGAAAACTGGAGGAAGTGCAAGGCCATTCATTTGAAAGGGGACATCTTCGAGTCTCTGTTTTTAGCATGTGGCTAAACCACAACCTAAACTAGTTCAAACAGGGCTCAAATGTAACTCTAACTCTTAAATGGGTTCCTGGTGACTGTATGGCCCAAGAAGCAAGCGCAGAGATGGAGAGACTGTGCTTGAAATGCTTGAAATGTTTGTGGATACAGCAGATGCAGGTCCTCCAGGGAGCCTTTTCTGACATCAAAGCAGCAGGACCTCCACAGGTGCGCCCACATCACATCTCCACCAGAGATGTGGTTGGACAGGAAACATGAAGTAGCCAGGTTTTGTGAGGAGAGGAACAGTACAGCTACTGACAGCTTCCTGTTGCAGAACCAGCTCATTGTCTTCTGTGTGGAGCTTTTTACAGCCAACAATCCAGACTTTTCAGAATAGCAGTGGAGACCAGGAGCTTGTTTCCAATACTCAGAACCTGGTTAGTCCAGCATCAAGCTTTTTCTGAAGAAGAACCATGCTTTTGAAAAGGAGATGGCGAACTACTTTGGCTTGCTGCTGCATCAAGAGGCACACAAGTAAATCTGGCTCTTACTTCATTACAACACTTTGACTTACTTTCTTATGAGAGCTGTAAACACCATTTAAACTGATGAATGTTTCAGACGTCGACTAAAATTCTACGTTCTCTCATAAAAATTCCACTTCACTGCAGTATGTCAGCGGTCTCAGCTGTAAAACATGGTCGCATACAGTGAATTTATGCTCTATATGAGTAGTGGCGACAGCACATTTTCTGCTGCACTACCTCTCACAGATCCCAAATCCCAATCACATAATCCATATCTGTGCAGAATAGATATACATATTTAGATTTACTCAGATGCCTTGTCAGTGAGAGCTTACCTGAAGCAGAGTAAACAGACATACGTTTGGATGGTTTGTATTGATATGTATTAAGGGTTGGTCGGCACATGATGAACACTTGAACACCTGCTCTGAAAGGCCACCCAAGGGCAAAGAGCTATTTATAACTGGACTGCAAAGGGCAAGCCGGCGTCATCATAAATACATGTTCCCACCACTGATGCTCTTATGCAACTGTACTTCCGACTAGTGATGAGCTCTTTGGCAGCCCGCTGAATATTTTTAAAGGGCTAGTGAACCCAAAATACGCAGGTTGAGTGATACACCTCGTAGCATATTGCTAAAGATACTGTAAATTATACCACAGCCAGCTGTAAACATCTAGCTTTATATCCAATTTTGTTTCATTTTGTTTTACAAGAGCCCAGGTAGGAATACTTTTTGTAAATGATAATTATTTGGTTTCTACAAATGGATTAGCAGACTGATATCAAACTTGTGTCTGTATGCTAAGCATCAACTAGCAGCTAGTTAGCTTAGCTTAGCGTAAATAAACCAGAGGAAAACAAGTCTGGTTATACTAAACATGCTAAGCTAACTGACTGCTAAGCTAACTGTTTTTAGCTAAGGAGATGAATATGTTTTAACTCTCACTCAAAGAAAGAAAGAAAGAAAGAAAGAAAGAAAGAAAGAAAGAAAGAAAGAAAGAAAGGCAATCAAATCATTGCATCCAACTATGCCTTTTAAGACTTAACTTTCTTGGCCAGAATAAAAGGATGCACAACCACATTTTCTTCAGTGTGACGTCTCTTGTATTCATTAGTCTAATGGATTTGGGCTGTGTTTCTGTGCAGATTTGCTCCAGACAAATCAACAGCCCTCATTAGACAGAGTCAGCCAGGAGAATGCCACAGATAGAGAGGTACGCTGCCATTCCCAGGCCTTCTTTCTCAGTGTGGGCACTTGTGTTGTTTTTTTTGTTTTTTTTACCACAAGTTTCCCACTGGTTCACGTTCATGTTCTCCTGGACGTCCATTAAGATGCTAATGCAGCTCGGGAGCGTGTGTGTGAATGACTGTGTGTGAGAGAGAGGAAGGGACGGACGGGGAGACGACGAGGAGCGACGAGGAAGAATAGGAGAGAGAAAGCTTGTCTTCCTGTGAAATTGCCTTTGTGTCTGAGATGAATGGCTATATGGGGGAGGCTTTTTTGGGCCACCACCACGCTGCGCTGACAAGTGAGCATTCCTGAAGAAAATGGGAAAATGGAAGACCTCCATATCCCCACCCATTTAAAGTCCTGCCTTTCTTCTCTGAGGACGCATAAGGAACTGTTGTGTGGTGGCGAACTTGGGCTGCAGGATTTGGATTAGGAATCACATCGTATTATCCACTCCAGGGGCAAGAGAGGGGGCAAGTTTTTGATGTGGAATTATTTCCATCCTAAATTCAAAGATGGGATTGGAGACAGGCTTTAAATATGAAACAATTCTGCATTATTCAACTAAACTCTTAATGAGGATTTTATTCTTTGATTAAATTTGAGCAGCGGAATGAAGAACAGACTTTCAACAAATGACTACTTTGTTCTAATCTGTTTGAATGTTTCATTTTTGCCTTTTTATTTGCAACTGGGCAGTAACAGGGTGAGAAGTAATGGATGATATACTGTACAACACAGATCCACGGTCAGACTTTTGTAAGGGATGTTTGAGGTGACATGGTTGGCATTTTAATCCTTAAGATGGAATGCTAAATAAAGTGTTTCAACAGGATGTTTCCAACTTCATTAAAACATATTTTTTATTGCCATTTTGACGTTTTCAGACATTTTTTTTTTTCGTTTGGATTCTGGCTTTGTTCGTTTTGTTTCAGCTTTCGACCATCGAGACTACAGTCTATTGTATCAACTACAGACCAGTTTTGCTACCACCATGTTTCTGGCCCTCCCGAAAACTTGTCACTTAATGTTACTCCTACGTGTGGTAAATGTGCAGAAACAATGTTTTTCCTCCAACCAGAGAGCAACAATCAGCCCAAATGTTTACATAGTTATTAGGTGCTATTATGTACCTCCTTCCAGATGATCAAAGGTTTACACCATATCTCTCAAACCGTTTTAAGTCCCATTCGAAGTCTCTTCTGATTGAGGTGGTAACGTGAGGCATTTCTATTCTGATCGGGCTGTTATTCCGATTATTAGTGGAATATTAGGGTCAGGCCTGCACATTGTTCAATACTGCAAGGACGATACAACTTTTGATAAATAAACGAACACCAAAAATCGACAAATGAATTTGAGAGTAGCTGACGGCTAGCGGGCTTCATCTGATGATTTATTGGGCTAGTTCGTATTGCGATGATGATGAAAATTCGATTCATTGGTCAGGTCCATGTAAAGGCAGCTTGTTTTAATGGCGACAGTTTACAAGTTTAAGTCATTTAACCCACCAGATTGCTGTTGCCACCAATTTTAGGGCTTGGCAATATTTTTAAAGTTATGAAATAGGTGACAAATTACAAGAACAGTCCACATAAAGTGTCTTGGTAAGGTTAGTAACCAGAAGATATTACCTCACCTGCTGTGTTGCTGATGGTGGTAGAGAGAGGGATGACAATATATTTAATTTCAGTGAACCTCCTCCTCCTCCTCCTCCTCCTCCTCCTCTTACCCCATTCCATGTTAGTGACACTCGTAGGTTTGATATCACCCGCGCACCCTTACTTCCAAGTGACTATGAATAGATCCAGGTTTGCTTTCATTTATAAAACCTTGATTATAAACAACAGGTGTCGATGCCATCAGGCAAAAAGGAAATGGATCTGTAGCCAAAGAAACCGAGTTATGACAGGTCAGGGTCCATCGTGTAGTCATCTCTGTTGGACAAGCTACATCAGGGATTTATGACTCTGTGATCACATAATCTGATCCTGACATAACACACTGCCCCAGAATCCCTCATAGGGGTGTGGAAGTGTCAGAATTTGTGTTTTAACCCTCATGTGTTCAGGTTTTTTTTTTTGCTGTGATCTGTAGCTCAGCGTTCCATTAGACCTTGTTTTGGTCAGCTTTAGTGCTCATCAGTGTCAGTATTACATCGTGTTATGACATGCAGCAGCTTTAACTTCTTATTTCACCGATGAGGCTCTTAAACACACCCGCTTACTCCGTGCTTACCGAGCTACCTTTCGGCATGCCAAAACAAATCTGCGTGACCACACATGATATTGAGAAATCACTTGTGAAATATTTATTTCTTGCACAAACACGTGCGGCTGTGTTGTCTACCAGCTTCTACGGTACGTTCACACACTCGCACACAAGCTTCTTCTATACAATGTGTCGCCAGCGGGGGCATTGTTATGAGCTGCTTGAAAACTCCCTCTTCAGTTTCTGTCTTCAGCTCATACTCATTCTGTATATTCCCAAGGTGAAGCTGCTCCATTATGAGGTTGCTCAGATGTCCTTTATGTGGCAGTGTGCAGGAGTAGGCCTGTATGTGTTTCCTAATTGGCCATTAGGGACCAAGGACAAGAGGCAGCTGCAGTTATGAGAGCAGGGAGGCGACACTACTGTCAGTCAGGGCTTCTGATGTGGCGCCTGGCCTTGTTCGTCCTCTGGGACTGACACTGTTACTACACTTGTTTTGGTTTTATTTAACAGGGAATTTCAGGTTAGATGTGCAGACAAAATGAAGCATTAGTGGCAATGGCTGTGAATGCAAAGTGCAGCTTCATATTTAGACAGCTGCAGCAGGAAGTGATACATGGGTATACCACAGTGAAGTGCGTCTCACTTCCTGTTGTGGGTGTGTGTTACTATGAAATTGGTGTTTCTTCTCTATCACTTCCTGTTGAAAACATCCAGAAACACATCACAAGTAGTTGAAAGATATAAAGACGAACCAAGGCGACAGGATGGACTGACAGCCACACTTCTCCTTACACCTCTATTTCTGAAGTATCCTTTTGGTTTCAAGTTCATGTTCATGTTCACATCTCCCATCTTATCATTTTTGCCACAAACAGCTTCTGTTTTTTTTGGTTTTTTTTGTCTTCTCATGCATGACTCAGTCACAACACAGGGACACATATACTGTTTAACTGGCTCTTTAACTGATGCGATGACAGGATTTGAACTCATATAGAAACTTAAAACTTGTGTCTGTGTTGTGTTGACAGCTGGTTGGATAGTGCCATCAAGTGGCAAAACATAAATGAATGCAGCTAAAGAGGAACAATTTATTCATTCATTGTCTGTATTTTGAGTTTAAACTGGTGCTCAGCTTGGCAATAAGACTGACGGCATGTTGATGGCGATTTTAAAGATGATGGTTTTATTGAAAGGTTCGGTGTTTTGGATTTGCGCATGCTCGTGTGCTAACATGAAGTTTGTGTTGGAGTTTGTGTTGTGCTGGGAGCCAGTCACTTGTTGATGTTAATTAACTCTATTTCTAAGCTAACAGTAGCAAGTGTTGTACACTGCTACAGCTGTAGAAAAGCAGAAGAGAGGCACTGGAGAACTCGGGAGCGGGCATTAGTATTTTTGTGGAAAAACTGATCCGAGTCTTACACTTACAAGCTGTTATCATGGATGTAGACAACAGAGAGTCATTAGCTAACACGAACAAATAACTGGCCCCCAGCATAACA
>JAPQRN010000014.1:6791000-6802018 GCA_037367275.1 Coranthus polyacanthus
ATGTCATCACCACCTTATGACTTGAACTTCATAAACCAGTCAGTGTATTTTCCTATTTGTATTCTACTGCGCCTCTGTCTTTAATGGAGCTATTGTGATTCTATAACGCTCCGGTTCATCCATATTCTACTGGACACACACCTGTGTTGGAGGCTGTGGCTGAGTAGATGTGATGACTCAACCGGCTGACCTGTCTAAGCCAGCGCTGACCTTTTCGATTGCTGGGGGAGGGGAGCAAAAGGTCGTTGTTGATCTGAAGAGGAGCTGCTTATGTCTCTGTGAATGTCACACCCAGAGCTCACACAGTGTGAGCTGGAATGACTCTGTAGAAATGATTAATGGCTTTATTGTTTACTTAACTTTTAGAAATCGTTTGAATTTTGGACCTTGCTGAAGAGTCTGATGATGGCTTATGGATAAATGATGACTGGAATAGCTGTGGGAGAGTGAAATCTGTCTCTAGATATTTAAGTAACCAGCCAAGCTATTGTAAGACATTTTACTCAATATAGATGCCAAAAAATCAGTCAAGAGCATTTAGCCTTCACCCAGAAGGGCTTTACCCAAGGCAGTGCATCTCTCCAGTATCTGTTTATGTCTGCCTTGCTGCCAAAAAGAAGGGGATGGGGGTGCACTGTGGTTGCTTGGCTTTGTGTGTCTGCAGGGGTTGGGTGGTTGTGGTGGGTGGGAGCTCCCAGAGCACTCCTTAGAACTGGGTCAGAGGGATTAATTTCCTGGCCTGGCCGATTGGAGCTAATGGTAGATTAGCATGAGAAGTTTCACTTCCAAAGCAGCCCTTCCACCCACAACCATAAGCCAGGAGTGGAAGTGAAGTGGCATGCTGCTTTTCACACTGCAGGGGCTGGAGTAATGTGTGGTGCCTCTGCACTGTTCACATATACTTCCTGTCAAACTGGCTGCTTACCACATATGACGTACTTATGTAGTACTTAGCTAACACAATCGGCTAACTGGACTAAGAAGACTAGCCACAAAATATGTAAATGTAACAATGATCAAAATACTTTAAAGTTTCAGTGTGGAAGATTCGCACCTGTTCGTGTGCTTATATGAAGTTTGTGTTGGAGTTTTTTTTTGCTTTAGCTAATTGCACTTCTAATATTGCACTTCTATAACGGTGGCTATTGTTGCACAATGTAGCTGCTGTAGAGGAGCGCGAGAGAAGTACTGAAGAACTCAAGAATGAGGTGTCAGACACTACACTCCCGCCAGTGGGTTGGAGTCTTTGAAATCTCTCCATTGGAAAAAAAATTAAAAATCAATGGATGATTTCATGACTTTATTCTAAGGATCAGGGCAGGTTCAAAGCCAGTTAATAATCTATGTTGCATTCACTGGCTCCCGGCTGTCTCCTTCCAGTTTGCTGTCCAGTAAAAGGGGGAAATGCCTAAACAGAACTGTCTGTCTCTCCTCACATTACTCTCTGTGTTGTGTTTGGGTGTTGCTGACACCAGTGGACCTTTTGATGTGCTGGAAGAGTTTTCTAATTAGGTTTCAAGCTGTGTCTACACACTTCTTCCCTTTCATCAGCCTTCCATCGGGTCTCCAGTAATGCCAGCGCTGCCTGCCGAAGTGCTCTGAGCTGTGCAGTCTTACCACACAACCAGACAGTTATGACTGAAACTCTGTGCATGCCTGCCAACACTGAAGCCCTTGGAAATTGCATTCAGGGATTCCATGTTTTAAGTGCAAGCATTAATCTGCTTATTTAGGGTGTCAGCAATATTAACAATATTATCTCCATTATATTCTCTGAATTATTTAATGAAAGTTTTCGAGGAGCATCTTCCCTTTAGGCCTTATCCTGGCAAAACTACAGCATACAATAAATATATGTTGTGTCTTTATAAAAATCTTCCTATGTCCGAAAGTTCCCGTGACTCAGATGAGAGTTTCGGAATTTTTGAGTTCTGGGAGTTGCCACATTTTTCAGCACTGCATTGTTTCTTCAGGGGATGTTTTCATGCTCAAAAGGATATTATGTCTGCAGATGCCAACCACATTACATCTCTCTCTCTTCCTCTTCTGTTCTCTATCTCCATTCCTCATCTTAACTGAGCAAAGCAGAGCGAAGCAGGGCTGTCAAAACCTGACGATTCTACAGGAAAACAATAAAACTCACTCATTCCAAACTGTTTTCCTCTGCTCTTTTTTACAAGGTATTGGAAAGAACGTCATCTGCGACCGGACTGCCACACCTTTGGATGCCTTCCGGATGATGTCAGCGGCCCAGTACTATCCCAAGTTGCTGAGCATCATGGGGAATGTGCTACGTTTTTTGCCTGCCTTCGTTCGAATGAAGGAGCTGTTAGAAGAAGGGTATATCGGGGAGCTTCTGGTCTGTGAGGCCCAGGTATGGTGGAAAATGAAAGTGTGCCTTATCATTGATAATGTGGTCAGATATGAAAGTGTAATGTAATATATGACCATATGCTGCCATACATGTTACTTATAAGGCAATGTGTTATTGTCACATACACAGATCGTCTGAATGTTCAAGGTATAAGTTTATAACATATATGAAATACCCATAGCATTTATGTCAATACAATAGGTATGTATCGTGTATCTTCATTTGTGCTGTACTACTAGTCAGAGTTTCACATACATAGACTTTATTTATATATGTGTCTTAGATATATTAATGGATGCCAAAGTATATTTGTCAACTCATTTTAACATTTAAAATTTTTCTTGGTTTTATCCATCACATCAGAAAACAATGCTATCTGCGGTAGATTACTTTTCTCTGACTCTATAGATGAGATGTTCTTTATTTCTTTGTTTAATTTGTATTAATTTAAATTAAGTATAGATGTCCACACTTACTCAAGCATTAGAGACATTTCACACAATTCAGCACACAACAGAGGCCAATGGCAATTTCGGCAAGGTGTTCAGCAAGATGTCTACTAGATCTATACAGTTCAGTATATAGCATGTTGAACTGCACTTGTGAAACAGAACTAAATGGAGTGCAGCTGCAGTTAAACACATAGAACAACAGATTAACATCGGCCACTGCCAATGTCTTCTTATCTGCTAATAGGCAAATAAAAAAGATGGATATCAGCCAATACTGATGCATTACTACTAATTTGGAACCGAGTTTTGCTTCCCAACCTGTCTACAGCTAACAACATGGTATAATTCTCTGTATCAGACCCTCATCTCTGTTTTCCACAGGTCCACAGTGGCAGTCTACTGGGAAAGAAATATAACTGGAGCTGTGATGACCTGATGGGAGGTGGCGGCCTGCACTCGGTGGGCAGTTACATCATTGACCTGCTTACATTTCTGACCGGCCAACGCGCAGCAAAGGTCCACGGTTTCCTCAAGACCTTTGTCAAACAGACAGACCACATCCGGGGCATCCGTCAGATTACCAGCGACGACTTCTGCACTTTCCAAATGGTACTGGAGGGAGGTGCCTGTTGCACTGTAACACTCAACTTCAATGTACCCGGAGAGTTTCGGCAGGAGGTGATTGTTGTTGGAACCGTCGGGAGATTAACGGTAACAGGGACGGACTTGTATGGACAGAAGAACAGCGGGGGTGGAGGAAGTGGCGGTGGGCCCGAACTTCTGCTTAAAGACACAACGCCTCTAGAGAAGGCTTCCTTACCGGAGAAGGCCTTCAGTGACATTCCGTCTCCATATCTCACCGGGACAATCCGCATGATCCAGGCTGTGCGGCAAGCCTTTCAAGACCAGGACGACCGGCGGACGTGGGATGGCAGGCCTCTGACGATGGCTGCTACTTTTGAAGACTGTCTTTACGCTCTCTGTGTGGTGGATACCATCAAAAAATCCAACCAGTGCGGTGAGTGGCAGAACATTGTGGTGATGACAGAAGAACCGGAGATCAGTCCGGCTTACCTGATTAGCGAGGCCATGCGTCGAAGTCGGATGTCACTCTATTGTTAGCATTCTGTAGGTTCCCTTAAAAAGTGACAGCAGAAGGGCCTTGGTATTGTTTAAACTTTTTTCATCGCTACCTTTTTCAGTTCTAAGTGTCATCACAAGTTTTGTTTTTATGAAATGTGTATTGTTCCTGTTACAAAGATCTTTCACCACTATGATGCTTTTGCTGAAATCCTGCCTCAACGGTGGAGAAAAAGCAATGAGATTAGTAATAAAACCTTTATTTATGAGGAAGAATTTCCTATTTTTCTCATTTGTCGAGGACTTTAACTCTTCCAAGGAGATTCTCTTGTTCACTATACTGATTCAGTCCTGCAGTGGAAACTACTTGCTGATCACCTGGTTGATCAGTAGAAGCGTCTTAATGGGGATCTGCTTATACATATTCCGTTCTACAAACAGATGCTAGTGCTTTGAACAGGATTTTCTTCTCCACCCTTCTAGCTGCTTGATCATAAGGGTATTGCAGCTCTTGTCTCTGCTTCTCCTCTACATGACTAGGTCTGGAAGACAACACCTTACTTACACTGTGGGTCCGAAGGAGGACAGCCAAGGAGGAATGACAGTCCTCTCAGTTCAAACTGTGCAGCTGTGTTGTGGCTATAATCTGATGTATTTGCTAGTTTTACAAAGTGAATGTTTAAAAAAAATCAGTGTGCTTGATAGCTTCAGTGTCTGTCTGCTTTGTACGTGTGCAACAAGAGCAAAAAGAATCAATAGTTTGGCTGGTGGGTTTGTCAGAGGGGTTTACCCTCTGGTTCATGTATGCAATAAATCCAGGCTGCAGCCAGCTGCAGGAATTTCTATCATCCAGCCTGGAATGAAGGCTGAATGCGTTGCCTGCTATGAGTTTAGATATGCTGTGGTATGCCTTTATGCAGTTACAGTCCAGCTACAGCTGTGCATTAGATTACTGTATGAGTCCTGTATGAGAGTCCAGTGCAATTTTTGTTAAAGCATAGCCATGACAAACACTGAATTCTGAGTGGTGATACAGTGCACATTCATCCTGAGCCTTAATTGTTTAATTACTGTTAATATTATCTTGCACTAAGTTGCAAGATAATGTCGTTTAGGATGCTTTATAAAGCCTCTTTGATATGCATTGAAGTCCAAGTTGTAGCCAATGAAGTCTGCAGTAGTGCTGCAACTCTGTAGCCTTATTGTCAACAAATTCAACAAATCAGATATGTCCATGCATCTCTCAGTGCTTTGAAACTTCCATCCCCTGTCTGTGACACTATTGATTCCTACTAAAGATCATTATTTTTAAACGAATACTTCATCAAATGACGTGTATGTCAAAGATGCCACTCAGTGACAGACCGACAGAGAATAATCACTCAAATCTACAGTTCCTCTCTGTTCTACGGACCCTTTAAGCTCTATGTTTTGATTTCATGACCCTTAAATGTTCAGTGTGTAAGATTTAGGAGGATCTAATTGCAGAATTGCAATATAAGGGGGAGAGGGTGAGGTGAAGGGTAATTGATTGGTTGCAAACAGCAACTTTACCACTAGATACCACTAAAGATACTAAACAGACCCTTAACTTTGTGTTTTTTCCCTTTCCATCTCACTGCCCTGATCATTTTCATTTCTGCAGTTAAAAAAAAAGACTGTACCTTACTTGCCTTTTAACAGTAAGCCACATGTTTTCCCTCAAACACAACACCTAATACACTACAAGTAGTCACTTTAACATTGCCTTTTAAATGTAGAGTAAGTGATTTCTGAGAACTTTGAGAATTACTGCTGATTGAAATCACCAGCCAAAAAAACACACACCCCTCCTTTCAGTGCTCCATCAGAAGCTGTCCTTATATTCCCCCTGTCCTGTACACAAGCACGAATGCCCCTTATTGCTGATTGGCTGGAATAGTATTGTGTAAATTATATTTCCCAATGTACAGAGCGAGGGCTGTGTACAAACACTGGATCTGTTTCAGTGCACTTGTAAGACAGACAGCTAGCGGAGCATGAGGAGATATTTGCTGAATTTGACAAAAAGTATGTTGGTTTAAAATTGCTTACTCCACCTTTAATTGGATTTGTTGACAGTAAGAGAAAATCATCAGCCTTGTCTTTTATGTACATGCAATATGCAGCTGTCCTTAAGAAGAACAAAAGCAGTGAGTCAACATAAGCTAAGACTGTTTTTAAACCAAATTGTAATGTGTGATTTTTTTTTCTGAATTATAATAATTGAAAAGTGAATTCATCCATCAGTTTATGACCACTAGCCCATGCAGCTCCTAAAACAAGCTATCAGAAAGGGTTTGCAAATCTGTCATTGCTATCATATAGGTGAGAAAACAACACTGACCTACAAGCCAAAACATTGATTTTTTATGCATCTCTGCTCCCCTGTGTGGTTTCAAGTTCTTAATCTGTGCTGAAATACTATCTATGTAACGACTACTGAAAATGTACATATGGAAATATTATAAAACAACAATATGCGTTTGTCTAAAGAAATAAGTACTGTATGTATTTTATTTGTAAAAAACAAGGAACTGGAAGATGTTTAAGTGAATACACTGCTGAGTATCAAGGTATTTATTTGTTTCGTGGACTGAATTGCAGTGTCATTTAGGAGATTAATAGCAGACTGAGGCCTTGGAGCATTCAGCTTCTTAGTTCCCCCATCTATCAAATATTGACCAAAATAGTCTACTCTGATGTGAAAAGCTTTATGTCTGTGCTTGGGATGCATCGTAAATCATCACACACACATAATAAAAAGTTATGACTTCTGCCATAAACTCCAGCATGAAAAAACCAACTGTTGTAATTGTTGACAGCCTGTAGTATCAAACTGATGTCTGACCCTTGTGTCGCACCATGTTTAAATAAAGGTTCAATATAAGATTGACGCATGCTCGCTTATGTGACGTGTGTGTTGGAGTTGAGGGGGAAGGACTATGGCTCCAATCTGTTAGTGTCTTAAAGTGTAATACCACTGATGGCCACTAGGTGCTGGCTCCCATAGACTTACATTGAACTTCTCTCAAAAAATACTATTCCAATAAATATTTTTCAGGAATCATTCTGGTCTCATTCGTGTTATTTGGACCCTTTAATATGTGTTTGGATGGTCCATCTAGAAATTTTTGATTATAGGTGTAATAGAAGACTTGACGTGTCAGGTTTTGATTGACAGGTGTGGTTGACAGATTGCTCGCCTGATGAATTGGACTCAGTTTATTGAATATATTTTTTTCCTGACAGATAGTTTGCCTGTAGTTGTGGTTAATAAGTTACACTAACATGACCATCAAAGACTTTGCTCTGCAAATGTTTGATGAAGTTTACTGTCCGCTCACATTTTTTTTTTTTTCGCCATTTTGTCCGAACATGGTCACTTCTGGCTCCGATATGATGATGGCCAAAACACAAACTCCTGGTTTCATAAAGGCAGTTTGAAAACCAATAGGAGACGTCACAGATGATCCGTCCCCTTCTTATATATCTAGGGTTGGTGTCTATTTTGTGCTGGGAGCCAGCTGTTTGTTGATGTTAACTAACTCAGTTTCTAAGCTAATGGTAGCTAGTTTTGCACACTGTTGGTGCTGAAGAGAAGAGACTTTGAAAAACTTGAGAGTGAGCAAGACATTTGTGGAAGAACAATGTTTGTTGACATTAACCAACAGCATTTCTAAGCTAACGATGGTCTTGGCTGCTTAACAGTCTGTCTAACTTCTGCTCCTCTACAGCTGCAGCAGCTTGCGAAATGGTGTTAGCTAACGTCAACAAAAGATCACAGACTCCAACGCAAACTTCCCATGAGCACACGTGCAAATCTTAAATATTGAACCTAACAAAGAGGTCGGGACACACAATTATTGCACACTTTCTGTTCAAACCTTTAGCTTAAAGACATGCTTGTGAACCATTCTGCCTGAAACAGCCCAGAGTCCAACACTGATAAGCTATCATAATTCTGGATATCTGAGCTAATATTACTGCCCCTCGTGTCATAAGCGCCTTATCAAATATCTGCATACAGACCATCCCTTCAGTCTGATAAGAGGTGTCAAAATATCAAGCTAGAAAACACGTTGAAAGGATATGTTATTCTCTGTTCAGGGTTGAATTGTTTCACTTTCTTCTTTTTATTCCTCAATAAGCTGCATAACAGTCAGGAGGCCTTTGTTACAGAAACTTGAATTTCAGTCATTCAGAGGGCAGAAAAAGATACTAGACAGGCGCATAGTGTACCATGACGCAGTTTTCTTTCCCCCCTGTTAACATTTATTACTTTTCTGATTTATGGCTCCGCTGGTGTAGTTGTATTGTGGCGTCCAATGCGGATGTGACTGATTTTCTGTGGGTTAACTGATAGATGTGTACAGGGAATCGAAGGTGAGAGGTCAAAGGTTAGACGGGCAAACACAGTTCGCTGTCTCTGTTCAATCCCATTTATTAGTGTTTTTTTTCTTCGGCTAAGTCATTTACTTTTACCATAATTCATTGTATTTCTGTTTGAGTTCAAAGTGAAATAGTAGCTACGAGGAGATAAATCCCGAGGCCTGACCCCCTCCCCCTTAAGCCCTTTGAATGGTTTAATCCATACCATGTCTATCTCAAAGTGCAGCGTATTTAATGGTCTTAAATTTTTGTCTCTTCTTAAGTCCACTTAGCTCAGTGGGCTGTGGGGTTCCTCCACCTTCAAACACTGTAAAAATGATGTGTTGACCCAACTTGACTCAGTCAGTTAAGTTATATCACAACACTGATATAACTTAGAGGTTCACTGTGTAAATGTAGGGCATTTAATTGCAGAAGAACTCCTAAGTCTTTTTTCCGTCTTATGGCAGGTGGCATCTACTATTAAGGCATCTTACTGCAGCAACTATGTTACAATGTGCACCAGAAACAAACCAAACACTGGCTCTAGAGACGGCCTTTCACATTTGTCGCATTTTTAGCAGAGGGTGAAGCGAGGTGTATTGAGTTGGTTGCTGCAACCTCACCATTAAATGCCACCAGATCTTTCACGCTGAACCTTCAACAAGATGACTTGACTGAGGGCGCTTTCACACCTACCTCATCTAGTTCAGACTTTCAGTCTTTTCAGTTTGATCTGAACCAGATTTGCAGATGTGATGCCTCCTCCAGACCATGACCACGTGGACCAATCAGCCTGTTTTTGGTCTGACCAAAAACTGAAAAAAAACACTCATTTACAGTGTAAAAACACTTTTTGGGAGGTTCAGACTGTCGGGCCAATTACTGGAAGTTCAGCACCAAAAAATAAAAAAATATGGAATGGAATGGAACTTCCAAACAGAAGATGGAAGAAGTTAAAAAGGAACCAAATTAACAACATGCAGAGTGATAGCAAAACTAAACAGACAATCCATACAATGAAAAAAAGACATTACATTTTGGTTTGGACCTTGGTTCAGACTTTCAGGTGTGAAAATGTCCCAAGTTGAATCAACAAATCATTTTTTGCAATGTAAAACTGTGGAACTAAACCCAGCTTTAATGCCAATATGTATGTGTTTAAAATATTTTGTTGACTAATTCATCATCAGATTGTAACCTCTAACATCCACCCTTTGCATGGACCCATGACCCTAAGCAAAAGTCCCATTAACATTTGGGTTAGGGTCAGGGTTATAATAAGTGTAAGGCCAAAATGCATGGGTTTGAAAGGGAACATCCTCCAGTATGTGGCTGAAACACAACCTTAACTATATCAGTTCAAACATGGCTGAATGTGACCATAAATGGGTCACTGGTGACCTGCCGGATGTTAAGAGGTTACATGTGTGTTTGTGAAGTTCTGGCTTTATCCATGTCCGCACTCAGCCGTCCTCCTCCATGGAGCTCAGCTGACACATCACCAGACTGCAGCCCGTGCTTTTAGGTGAATGCATCATTAGGATCTGCTGCAAATGAAAACCATCACGTCACAAAACAGTCACAAATGTTCAGGGGTTTCATTTCTCTGGAGTCATTATGCAGAGGAAAAATCACAATCATATATACTGTATAAGAGGCTGCAGAGGCTGTTTGGTATGGCCATTTCCAGCTATGCAGAGATTCATCTGTGCATGGATTTGCAGTGGGCAGCAGTTTGAAACAGATGAGGTGATATCTGGGCTCGCTGTTCTGAAGCACTGAATATTTAATATGGGAATTTTAATGAGCTTATACAGTATGAGGATTTCATGCATTTTAAAAAGAGTTGGCATCAAATGAGTTTTTTCTTAAATATCTCTTGATTGTTTTCTTTTAACTGCTGAACCGCAGATTTTTTAATGCTTTTTTTATGCTAAATGTACTACCTGTCATTAGCGATGTCATCAAACTGATGTTGATTTTGTCCTGCGTCACCACTGAAGTAAAGTACAGCAGAAGAACACTCACACTTCCCATAATACAAATGCTGTTGAAATGAGTGACAATACAAACTTTGTCTGGATTTGTGTTTCCAGTACCTGTGTGTTTTGTCATTTTTCTCGCCGCTTATGGCCTGTTAAAGATAGACGGGCTCTGTGCTTCAGAAGAACACGCTGCAGAAAAATAACGGAGCGCTTTCTTTCTTCACTTCCTGCCTTGTTTTGCTGTGATTTTCTATGAATTGCTTGTTCTTGCTCTGGCAGCATTCACAAAGTGCTCGGGAAAAGGCCTTGTTGAGGAAAAGGAGTGGCGGTTGAGGTGAGGGGTGGAGGAGGAGGAGGGGGAGGTGGGAGGCGGGATGGGGGTGAAAATTGTTCATTTTGGAGATGAACGACCTCAAAGAGGCCCTTCTTCAACCCTCGGAGACCGTTACTTAGCAACCAGAAGCCACGGTGCCAAAACTAGGTCCTGTCTTGGATTTTTTTTTTTTTTCCTCTCTCTCTTTTCATTTTTACTCACACACTAACACACCCCCCTCACATCTCTATCTCTCTATCCGTCTGCCCACTATTCTGTTTTTATTTCACATTTTCCCTCCACCTCCCCCCCTCTCTCTCTGACTGACAGGTCAAAGTATGGAGGTTGAAACAAGGTTGAGGGTAGAATAGACTGACCGGAGGGTTATTACATTGGACTCGCTATGGCTAACGGCTAACGCA
>JAPQRN010000014.1:6833688-6858688 GCA_037367275.1 Coranthus polyacanthus
AAATGTTGATTTCAGTTTAGTTGTATTTAGTTTTAGTTTAACTTGTGGTTTTGTTCAATGTGAAAAGGAGTGTGAAGTGTGAAGGAGGTGCATTTTAGCAGTAAAGGTAAACGAGTCATCAACCAACAGCTAAAAAGTAGAATTAGTCATATATCAGCAATCATTTTTATAAGTATATTTGTCTAAAATAATGCCTAAAATCTGTTTGATGTTATATGTAATCTTTTTGACGTGCTTTGTCGTGTTTTATGTCTTTGAAAACCTGCACTCTCCCACTAACAAATTTCCATTTTGTGTTTTTTTTTTTGCGTGTGTACATTGCACCATAAATTGACCTGGATTGTTGTAATTTAAACAAACAGTTTAAAAGTTATTTGATGTTTTATAAATTGTGTGTACAAAGCACCAATGCTACGTTCATCTCTAGAGGGAGGAGAAAACATTTCCTCACAGTAAATATTAGAAAGGTTAGCATGTTTGCCAGTTTCTAATTTTCTCCTTCATTCCTAGGTTACATTTAACATCAGCGTGACATCTAAGGGCTGTCCAAAGCAAGGCAAGCCTGAGACCATTAAGATCAAGCCACTGGGATTTACAGAGGAGGTGGAGATCACACTCAACTTCATCTGTGAGTGTCAGTGTCACAAGGACGGCATCAAGAACAGCAACCTCTGTCACTTTGGTAACGGGACGTATGAATGTGGAGCCTGCAAGTAAGTCATGAATACACTAAGTCTCGCACTGAGTTTAAATGTTTTTCTGACGACACGTGAGTCGTAATCTCACGCTTTTTCTCTGTCTCAGGTGTAATGAGGGGCGCGTGGGCAGACAGTGCGAATGCAGCAGCAACGACGTGGCCACAGAGGACATGGACCGGACCTGCCGCAAAGACAACGGCACCGACATCTGCAGCAACAACGGAGACTGCGTGTGCGGCACGTGTGAGTGCAAGAAGAGGGAAAACCCTGAGGAGAGGTACAGCGGTCAGTACTGCCAGTGCGACAACTTCAACTGCGACCGCTCTGGAAACAAGCTGTGCGGAGGTGAGCGCAGCAGTTAGTTCTACAGAAAATACAAGGATCCTCACTTTGTGAATCGTACATTTCAACAACAACCCGGTGCAGTGTAAAAAAAGTGTCCTCACTGAGTTCTTTGTTTTTTTCTAAGGGCACGGACGCTGCGAGTGCAGGGTTTGCATCTGTGACTATCCATGGACTGGCAGCGCCTGCGACTGTTCTCTGGACAATAGCACATGTATGGCCAGTAACAAGCAGGTGTGTAACGGCAGAGGGACGTGCGAATGCGGCACCTGTAAGTGCACTGACCCCAAATTCCAAGGTCCCACCTGCGAAACCTGCCCCACCTGTCCGGGAGTCTGCACTGAACACAAGTGAGTTGGAAATAAAGACCCACCTACAGATACTTGTTTTTAAAAGGATGTAGTTTGAATGTTTTAGGTGCACAGCGGCGTGATAGGGACACTTCAGGTCAAATCTGTGAGTGGGAGAAGAAGGCGATATTTTTAGAAAAAAACTCCAAAATGTTGAGATAAAAGTGGTAAATTTGCTATTCTGTGAGAATAAAGAGGTAAATTGACAAGAAAAAAAAATCACGTCACTGCGTTTTGTAGTTTATCATACCACCAAAAAAAAAAAAAAAGACAAGGGACGTCGCTTTTTCACCAGTTAAGAGGATATATTATTGTGAATATAAACGAGTCCAAAGCCATGTAGTTTTCACCAGTCACCAGTCTTTCCACTGTGGAAAATAATGTCAATTGATGTTAGTTAGCCATGTTAACTAGCAAGCTAACTTCTGTCTTCTGTCAGCTGTTAGCTAGCAGTCAGGTCTGCTGGAGTAAACATTTACTGTACCGTCAGCTCTTAAAAATGACTCTGTCACTATCATATATGCTATTAAGGATTAATTGTAAAATACCAACGGATATGAAACGTAACCATAGTCTATACCGATGTTGATGTTAACTTTGATGAAAGTTGTTATAACACAAAAACAAAGAATAACTTGTGAATACTGATACAGTTTGCTTTGTTTTGTCATGTCAGTTTGGTTTTGAAGTATCAGTCAGTTTGTAGCAGTGTGGAGATGCAGTCATACATCCTCCTTAGTCACGTGTTGCATTATACATTTTGCAATGCTGGGTGTTGTTGAGACTGAACCTAGTTGAAGCAGATATTTCATCATAAATAAAACCCAAACTCTCTGCGGGATTATGTATATTTTCCTTTTTTCGTTGTTTATGTCAAAGTTCCACTCCACTCAAGTTATAAGACCAAAATAAAATGGCATCTCCTTCAAACATTATTAATTTGAAAACTTAAACATTTTCACACAAGATGTTTCTACTCTCTTAAAAGTCACTTTTGATTTTATGTGCATTAATGGGTTCGGGTTTTCACACTGCACAAGTTTAAAGTGTATTTGATCTGGATTGGAGCTGGAGATCGGCCGACAGTGGATTTTTAAAGGCTGATATAGTAACAATAGTTTGGAGCAGGAAAAAGCCAATAGCCAAGTAAACATATTCCGTTAACCTTTGACACTGTCAGAAGTTGCGTCTTTGGCTTTACTAGAAACTGGATAAGTGCTGAATTAAACATCTAAGTTAAAGTACTGAATACTTAGATAAACATGTCTGGATCACTGAACATCAAAATCAGTAATTCCAGTTGGGAAGTCTAATATTAGCCTTTGGCCACTATTGGAGTCAATTTTTGCTGATAACAATAGTTTGTAAAACAACACAACTGATCTCTAATCGGCACCCAAACAGACAGTTTCAAAGTCTCAACAGACGTCATTCTGCACAGTCAAACTCAAATGGAAAAAAAACACTTGTTTTTGAGTGGAGGTGGACTTTAATTCCATGGTAAATCTCGCTTGTCGTCTCTACGTGTTGCTTTCAGAGAGTGCGTCCAGTGCCGCGCGTTCGGTACCGGAGAGAAGAAGGACACGTGCGAGCGAGACTGCAGCTACTTCAACCTGATCACAGTGAAGGACAGGAACAAGCTGCCGCAGCCCAACGACGCCTCTTACCCCGTCATGCACTGCAAGGAGAGGGACGCCAACGACTGCTGGTTCTACTACACGTACGCTGTGAACAATAACACAGAGAAGGAGGTCCATGTGGTCGACACTCTGGGTAAGCGAGCAGCAGGGCGAACATGAACCAGGGTGTGGAACAGGGAAAGTTAATTACAGGGGTGGTGGCTGCAAAAAAAAAAAAATGTGTTTATTCACATACGGGTGTGTGATGGTATGTTTTTCCCATGGTCATGTTATTTTAAGCTGCCTGAACGCTTGTGTTCCAGACTGCCCTGCCGGTCCTGATATCATCCCCATCGTGGCGGGCGTGGTCGCCGGCATCGTCCTCATCGGCTTAGCCCTGCTGCTCATCTGGAAGCTGCTGATGATCATCCACGACAGAAGAGAGTTCGCCAAGTTTGAGAAGGAGAAGATGAACGCCAAGTGGGATACGGTGAGCGTCTTGGAAAGATATTTTAACAGATATAAATATTTCTAATGTTTGGCAGACTTTTGAGTTCTCCCATTGTTGAGTCGCTTAAATGTGGAAAACAGGTGTTGCTTAGCCTCTGTGTGAAGCCAGCCGCTGTCAGGACATTAACTTGTGAGGATTGTTTGTTGCTGTAAATGAAAGCTGCAGATCTGTTGATATCATTATCTGCTATCTCGCTCACATCTACGCTCCCACAGAGAAACAGATTGAATGTGTTGCTTTTGAGTATCGTTCAAAAATGAAAAGGGAAAATGTCAGAGGTTGAGTGTGGACTTTTTTGGGAATGTTATGCACTCAGAGCAGAGCTGGACCTTTTTTCCGGGGAGTGGCCACAGCTCCTCCCCCTCTGTGGAATCATCGGCCAACATCAATACGACAAAGCTGCTGGATTTCAGCAGGAGTTTGCTAGCAGTAATTTGCCTCCATCTGGTGGTAGGATGTTATAATGCACATTCTCTATATGGGTTCGACGGTGCAGATGTTCCTGATCAGCGCTGACCTGCTGTCATCGTAGTATGGGCAGGGCATCCTGCGGAGCCCTTTAATTATGTGAAATAACAGACTCTGACTGACCTGGATTTTTGATGAGATAATGAGGCAAAATAAGGATGTTCAAAGAGATTGCACGTGCTCCTCCCTGTCCTCAAATCGGCCTAATCAGCAGCAACATAAGAGCAACTGGGTTGTTACAGATCAGCCTTGTTAATTTACAGTGAAAACAGCCATGTCTCCTTATCCCTCGTTGAAAAAACATCCACAACTGCTGAAGATAAAATACAACTGCAAACTAGATGAAAATGTCATCAGCCCATAGGGTTCATACCATGGACCATGAAGCCACTGCTTTTCATCCACTTAGAAAAATTACAAGGCATGTGTATGAAGCATCTACTATTTTTACGTCTGCTTATTTCTACAGTATATTTTTCCTAATTAGTATTAAAAAGGCTCTTTTTAAAGGCTCTTCTTATTTGTCTGACAGTATGATAGTGCATTATAGAAAGTACATAAGTAGAATAGATAATACAAAATGACTTAATAGTAATATAACCTGTGTGACATTTTCTGCACTTGCGAAAAATGCAATGCACTTCTGTAGATATCCTTTCCGGATTTCCTCGCAGGTTTTATCAGTGTTTGCACAAGGACTCATTATCTCTCACAAAGCTTTGTTCTAGATATTTTTAGGAAAGATATCAATAATGAGCGAGGTAGTTTTTCTTCATACTGTATCTACTTTAAGTGAAAGACTTTGATTTCAACCCTGTAGTTTTCGTCCATCTTTTATTTTACAGTCTCTGTTTCTGTCATCACTCCCTTCATCCTTGCCTTTTTCCTCCTTTATTCTGCTTTTTCCTCTCCCGTTTTGTGCTGCTTTTCTTTCTTTTTTTCTCGCCGAACTCTGTCTGATCTTTCATCGTTCTCTACCTTCAGCAAGAAAACCCCATATACAAGAGTCCCGTCAATCAGTTCCAGAACCCAAACTATGGACGTAAAGCCGCTGCCCTTTAAGTTTGTATTTCATCTCCTTTCCTCTTGCTTTTCCTGCATGTGTCCGCACTTCTGCTTTCACTCCAATCCTACGTTTCCTTTATTTCCTCTCATGCCACTGTAAAAAAAAAAAAAAAAGACTCAGAGAGAAGTGGTACCGTAGGAAGAGTACAAAGTTTGAAAGAAAAAAACTGCATGATGTGTGCTGTGACAAACAATACAGCCAGAGGATTACAAAGAGTATTACAGGCTGCAAAAGCAGAAATCCTACCAGGTAAGTAAGTCGTATGGAAATATATGAGGGCTTGTTTGTATTTCTTGTGTCTGTTATGGTAATACAAAGGCATGGCTGTGTATAAAGTGTGATCCGTGACAGTGAATAATCACAGTGCATCTGGTTTTCCTGTGTGATTTAGTGTCAAGAGAAAACTAATAAAAATGGTCCACGATGTTTAATTTAGTAACAATAACCTGACTGTAATTTGTTGGGGTTTTTTTTCTTTCTAGGGTGAAAATCCCATCTACAAAAGTGCTGTCACGACTGTCGTCAACCCCAAATATGAAGGAAAATGATGGCTTTGATATTTTCCAATGAACTCTGCTATCAAGTATTTGACAAGTGCAGTATTTCCCGTGGGTTCAGGTCCTGAGGGGGGGGGGGACTTACGGGGGATTTTTGTCATTTCTTCTTGTCGCTTTTTCATTTAAATGTACCATTCAGCCACTGCGTCTGTATTTTTACTAACACCCCAGATTTATATGCATTTGTTGTATTTTAGATGTACAGTTATACATTACGTGTATATACTTTTAAGTTGCATATTTGCAAAAGATGATGACATGAAGGTGTTTTTCTTTTACCTGCCGCAGGACTGGTATGGGCAGATAAATTCACATTTCTTTTTTTTCTTTTCTTTTTTTTAACAACACAATGTGTACACTATGGATGTATGTCTGGTTGGATACAAACAAGTCCTTCTCTAAGTCGTTCACTCCGTCTCTTCCTCATCTCTCTCTGTGCACTGACTTCCTGTGTGTTTCTGTGTTGCAGACAGGACCTGAGTTAAATACTGTCAGCCGTAGCACATTACACAATGTGTGTATATATATATATATATATGTCGAAACAGGTGCAGTAGGAAGTACTGAATAATATAATAAGTGAAATTGGACTGTTCTGCTGGATCTCGATCATTTCCGTAGCGTTAAATTGATTTGACTGCACTCTTATTGAGTACTGTTGTCCATCCTGAAGGATTAAAATACAAGTAGGAGATTAATATCAGCTATTTGTTTTGTTGACATACTATCGCAAAGGGACTGTATACCACTTGTGAAAATAATGAAATTGTGGTGATGCTGAACAATCAAAGGATTTGTATAGTTATAAGTGGCGATTAAAAATGACATTGTATTTGCTAACTGCAGTGACTTTATGAGTCATTCTCAGGTCCTTTCCTGTGTTCTTGTCACACACGCCAAAAAATATGCTCTGTTTCTGTCCGAGAACTGGTGAACGCGTGAGTCCGATAAAGAGATGTTTTGTTATTAGTTGCTTGTTTTTACGGCTGAAACAAGAGTATTTGTTCCGAAGACACGTGAATCACCTCTGAAATGTTCCCCCACCTACAGTAAAAGCCTCTGAAGTACCACACACAAGCCTTTACAGTATTGTTTTTCAAAGTGCCTTTTATTTCAATACCATGTTTGCTCCCGATGCTGTTTATGAGTTATTTATTAAATAAAGTACAAAAACTGTGCCTGTCTTTGTGTGGTGATTTCCTTTGTCATTTTAATGTTTTTAAATATGCTCAGACAGGCCTAAAAGCTGAGTGACCTTGAAGATGAGAGCTTGAGATATGATCTGACGTTTTAAAGGTGATTTCTGCTCATCCTGCAGAGAAGTTAGATCAGTCTACAAATGGGTGTATATGCAACTCAAACCATTCTGCTCCATTTTGCTTTGACTTTGAAACATGAGCGTAACATCCATTACTGCCAGTGTTGCGAGTGTTTTTCCTAGTCAAAAATCATACTTAGACGTTATAGTGGACATTGTGGGCAGAAAAATCTATAAATAATCTATAATTTAGTTCACTTTGTTGCTTAGCTGTCAAGTACTTGGCAACGCAACTTTATTGCTATGATTACTATAGGTCTTCTAGTTATATAGCAGTAAAAAATATGTTTATTACTAAAAGCGAGCGACAAATACATACCTAAGCCTGCATACATATATAACCTTTATTTCATCTCAAAAGTAGATTGAAATGTTCTTCTTTTACAATAAAGCCGAGTGTACTTGCACAAACAGTGGTGATTTAAAAAGAACAAAATGTTTACTATAAAGTAATAAACTTGGATAAACAATGGTAATAAAAACAACTAAAGCCAATTCAGTGAAACTGAAACAGCAAAACTATTAAGAATAACTGAAGCAATTAAATAGAAATATGAGGCTTAAATTGCCCAAGGGATAAAAATGAAGTTTAAGCTTTTTCGGCATTTTATTAAGATAGTACAAACAGAAAACAACCACAAACACGGTAGGTATTTTTTTCAAAGAATATACACAAAACCTCCATATGTTATAACGGTGTGCTTTGTCATATAAGCGTATAAAACGTCACGTTATAGCGCATGTACAAACCGGAATTGGCAGACGGCGTACCGGATGTGGTTGGAGTGAGGCTTCTCCCACCATAAACTATCTCTGCTGCAAGCTGTAAACACGAACGCAAGTTACTTTGAAAACGTCGCCCTGAACGCTCCTAACTGTATTTGTCGAGGATAACACGGCTCGCCGTGAAAGGGAAATGGAAGAAGATATATTGACGACGCTGAAAATACTGATAATAGGGGAGAGCGGTGTTGGAAAGTCCAGGTAAGCTAAAATTATCTCAGAGAAACTGATGTCGTGGCTGCCTGCTAACGTTAGCTTGCTAGTAGCCCCGTGTTAGCCAAGGAGACAACCAGAGATAATGGCTTTTTTAACTTAAGAAGGCAATTAATCCGTGGCAGTCATCGCTTATATCAAAACAGGCCACATTGTCTGTTTAATATAAGCCAGTTTAGGGCTTGTAGAGTGCTAGTTGTTCAGCTAACCTTAGCTAGCTGACAGTAGCTGTAAGTGACATCATCTTTGTTCATGTCTGACATAGTTGTTGAAGATGTTGCAATCGAGCGACCAGTTTGCTCTCCTGTCTTAAAGCATGGACAGCTATTCGAGCCAACTGCCTCTTGCGAATTGTTGTTATTACTACAGACAAGCCGAGAAGGAACGAGCACTGCTTGTATTATTTTACAAATGCCACAAATCAGTCTGATATGCAAACTGGAGTCATTTTTTTAACATTATTCTGGCAGTGTATAGTTTGTGCCACTGCCAACAGAGAGCTCGGCCGGGTTTGCTGGTCTCCCATCACTGTGGTCCAGACTGCATGAAAGAATCCTGATAGCCATCCTGAGCCATCAACCATCACATTGCAAACTAAAGTATCCAGTACACTGTGCCTTCCAGAGCCATAACACGCTGCAGAGATAATTAGCTGCCCAAAGCTTTCTTGTAAGCCCTTTGACAAGTGAACTGTCTGGCCAAAAATTATCTGTCTGTGCAGGCAGATGTCCAAACTTTGGTTGAACCACAAATGCACGTAGGGATTTTTACATAGTAATTACCAGACTGGGATTTTCAACATGATGAACAAAGGACTGAATGCAAGAGGATTTAAAGACCACAGTCTTTCTTGAACAGACACAGTGTTAACCCAGATGATTGTAAAATGTTAGGCTCCTGCACAGATTGTACATTTTACATACATACATTACTCGTTTTACAGTAACTCTATACTCTCTAATGTATAACAACAACAAATATCTATCTTTCAGCTGTTGCGTAGCAATGATAGGTTCTATATTTTCTAGAGCTGCAACGAGTGATCGATGTGTTGTGAACTATTGAGTTAAAGATCCAGTTTTTAGATTCAGGAAGCTCTAATTGCAGAAATGGAATATAATATCACATTACATCAACATAAGAATCATTGTGTTTTTCTACAGTAGCTCAGAACAGACTTCCTCTTCTCTTTTTTTCCCATTTTATAGTGGGTGTTATGCAGCGTTAAAGTGCATTACCATCACCTGCTATATGTGAGTGTAGACCAGAGTTAATATCCCTTTAAGTAAAAAGCCCAGAATGGACAAAACAAACACTGGCTCTAACCAGGGATGTCCGTGTTTTTTGCGGCCACTGTAGGTGAGGGTGGGGGGTGGTAATCGGTTGTGATCTGCAACTTCGCTAGATATTACTAAATATCAGACATTGAACCTTTAAGGGAGTTTTCAATAGTTGGTTGAACTTGGTGCATTTTCTTTTTGCTTTCACCCTAAATACTGTAGTAGAACCAAAAAGAAGTCCAGACTAAACCTTTAATTGGCAGCTAGTTTTATAATTGATAAATCACTTTTGAGTAAGTTTTTAAGAAAAAAACTCAAAATATCTCTGATTTCAGCCTCTTAAATGAGATATTTTTCACTGTTTTCTGACATTTTGTACAACTGTACACAGTAAGGCTGCAAGTATTATTTTCATTGTCAATTAAATTGTCGAGTATTTAATCGATTAATTGTTTGGTCTACAAAGTGGTGACAAAGTGTTTCCCAAAGCCCAAGATGATGTCCTCAAATGTACTGTTTGGTCCAGAACCCAATAACGATCAGTTGACAGTCATAGAGGAGTAAAGAAAACAGGAAATACTGTAATGTAAAAGTTTGAAGAAGAGATTTTTTTATTTCTTAAAAATTTCTCAAACTGGTTATCGATTGTCAAAATAGTTGTTAATTAATGTAATAGTCAGAAACCAATGAAATAATCAATTAAGTGATGCAGCTCTAAAACAAACAACTAATCCATTAATTGAGAAAATAATCAACAGATTAATTGACCTTGGAAATAATCATTAGTTTTAGAACTAATATTGTCATTGGCAGTGACTTGTTTACTGTGATGTAATCTCTGTATTAAGTGAACACAGTGAGGAGCCGTTTATGCCAACACCATGTCATAGACCTGGGTTTTCTTCTGTTTCCATAAAACAGATGTAGCTAGCTGCGCTGTGCACTCCCAGCTAGTGCTTCATTCAGGCCAAAGGCAGGGTTTCCAGAAAGCAATTTAGTATTATTATTATTAAATAGGTTTTTGCTTAATACAGTAAACTAATTCAGGCTGTGATTAGTTTCAAATGTCAGTATTTGAATATTGTCGAGCCAGCTGTGCTATCGCCAAGTAGGTACACTGACTGGACTCATTTTTGAGCAGCGTGCAGATACTGTAGAGGCCGTGAAATCATCACGGAGATGTCTGCCTGGCAGGGAATACTTGGGTTTCATTTTACCTGAACAAATGACCTACACAGAACACATTTCGAAGTTGGCTGTGTCCAGACATAGCTCATCGGCTATTTGGACCTCAAACAATAAACACTCGTTGCTCCAGCATTCCTACTGATGGCCCATGAGGAAAAATAAGAGAATTATAGTCGGGTCAAGGGAAAGGATTGAGCTTATCCCCATCATCAGCGTTCTGATTAAGGCCTTTGCACTTGATTAGTCATCGTTAGGAAATGAACCCTGTCCTCTTCACCACAATCTGCCAGTGATGTCATCTGGAGCTTGTATGAGTGTAATTCATGTGAAGGCACAAAGTGATCAATAGAAAGAGATAGACATACAGAATTAAATGCGTCTGGTGCCGTAAGACAGGCTATATGAGACAAACGGAAACCTGATATCAGACCCAGACAGAGCCCGCTCAGCCTGTGAAGAAAAGACGGTCGAAAACGGCCGGTGTTTGTGTTTGTGATTCATAATGACTCCTAATCTAATTATTTCCTTTTTCCTGTCATCAGCCTCCTCTTGAGATTCACAGATGACACATTTGACCCAGAGCAATCGGCAACAATAGGTGAGTAACACAAATAAGCCTAGCTGATTAAAGAGTAAAATAAAAAATAATGGTCAGTGTACGGCATGTGGTATTAGTTAGAAGTTAAATTAGAAGATGGAGTAAGTGCCAGCAGTCAAATTTGAATGTCACTTTACTGGCATGATGGTTATAAACATTTGTATTGCCAAAGCTTGAGCAAAATGCATAATAACAACAGAATAATAATAATAAAAGAATTGCAGGATGCTCAACAAGAGTGAAAAATAAGACACAAACTGTTATGGTACATGCACACTAGGGGCAGATACCGATTATTATTATTAATCATTGACACTTAGCTTACTTGATTATTATTATTGAGCTTACTAATTACACACTGGGGTCAGATTGGTACCTGGTATCAGCCAATATCCAAAGCCTGGGAATCAGTCTCTGAACTGAAAAAGTCTGATGAGTGCATCCCTATTTAATAGATTTAAAGAATATACCAATAATCTTGAAAACAGTGAATATTGGATCTGATAATGGGATTCCTGACACACACTCATGCTGGAAAAAGTTAACTTAAACACAAGGATCTTAAATCGGAATTATGTTCCAGTGCCTCCTACTAGTAATATACAACTTGCAGTATTTCTCATACTGATGAAATGTCCTGAAATATAGACAATGTATGCCAGGCCATTGGACAACTGCTGTAAACAATTATCATACTGAGTAAAGTGGACATGAGCTGTTCTTCATTTTGCTTCCTAGTCCATAGGCCCTGCTGAGGCTGTTAAACCTGTGTTCTGCACTCCAGAACCAGGATTGGCTCAATCACCGCTCTTCCATCATGTGTCTTTTATGCAGCCGTTCACTGAAACAATACAAAACCAAAAAAATTAAGAGTCAAACATTATTTTTAGTGGAATTAAAGTCAAGTTTAAGTCAATATACAGACGTTTGGCCTGTTAGAAGATCTGCTAACAGAAGCTTTGAGCTCTTGGCAAGCTGAAAGTAAAAGTCACCACCATACCACGTGCAACCAAGCTATTTGATTTTCAGCTTAATGAGAAGTGTGAAAAAACCACACAGCAAACCAGGCTATCCATCTTATCTGGGGAAATGGAGAACTTAGGTTCAATATTTTTTTGGATGTATTTTTTCCAAGTCCTGATGAATCTGCCAATAATATCACATTTTGAATGTCTTTAATCATCATCATAATGAATTAGGACACACCTGCTATACTTTCTACCATTATTAATGTTATTTTGTAAAGAGCACATAGCTCACAATGCCGTCTTTGTTAAGACAACCAGAAGCACAGATTCCAAGCGAGGCTGAAGCAGAAAAACACTTTTGTTTCAAGGTCAAGGCAGCGATCGCTACTGTTTTACTTGGCCAGCAGGGTTTCTTTGCCAAACAGATGTCTTCGTTGGAATCAGTCCTATGTTCTCAACTCTGCTCAGGTTCAGAGGAGAAAAGTCACTTCTAATCTGTTATCACTCAATCTCAATTAATGGGTTGTCATCAAGACCACCCAAAGCAGTTAGGTGACTGAAGTTCCCAGTTGTTCTCAAATTGGTTTTAAAACATTAAGTCATCTAAACATTAGCAGGCGTACTGTCACAGCAATCTGATAGATTAATTAACTAATCGGTTACTTCTGGCTACAAAGGCTTTTTCCTGCACAGAGGATTATGAGGCGGTCACCTCTGTCAAATTTCCACCTTGACTCTCGACAAAACTCTGACGGGTGTGTTCATGGAAAATACTTCTCTAACAAGCACAACAAGTTTCAATTACGCTAGAATTATGTTGATCAAACAAAGTCATTCTTATTTTGACCTGAAAATAGTGAAGTGATCAAAAGATATGAAACTACCAGCGACAATGACACAAATGCAACTAATTTTAGTATTTGCAACCGATAAGTGACCTAAAATGTTTGGATTGTTGGTTTGTTGATTTTGTTTTAGTTTTTTTTTTTCAGAACTATTTTTAAGGTTTAAAAAATGTTCAAATAAGCAATATACTGTTTTGAAAGAACATCGTGGCAATTATGAGATAATCTTTCTGATTAGCTCTTCACCAAATAGAAATATAAATTTACTAGTGCATAAAAGGGGTTTAAACTTTCTTGTAGGTTACTAAACAGATGGTTTACCACACCAATCCCTTTTTTTCTTCAGGACTTCAACAAATGTTGTTGTCTGTCTAAACAACATGATAACTGTTAAGACTGTGAACATAGGAATTTTATATTCCTGATCAACTAAAAGGTCACTGGTTACCATACTGTTTTAACATGATAATTGGCATTTTTTTCTTTCACGTGATTATTAGAACTCCTAAAATACGTTGTTTGTAAAGTGTTTGCTTGAGTCAGTTGAAGATATGATGGGGTTGGTACCACCTCAGCCTCATTTTGAACCAGGAAAAACCCCTTTGCAGTTAGTAGAAACGGTGATAGAAAATGTGAAAGGGAGACACCCACATGCAAACTGAAACCTTACTCAAAAGGAGTAGGTAGTGGTAGATTTAAAAAAGAAAAGAAGAACATAAAATATCAGGAGACAAAGTAAATAATCCTGTCTTATTCGGCACTACGTAATGGTGCATTGATTCTTGTACCATTCAATCAAATATACACACTCTGGCAAAGTATCCATACAGTTGCCAAATCTTGAGAAAGGTTTTGGAATTACTTCTGAGAGAATATATGATCTCTTCGAGTGGGATGCAACTATTAAAGCTACAGGAGCTGAAATCAGGGAGGAAAAAAAAAACGCAGAATTTGTCCAAATCAAAACACTAAATATAAATATAGATGAACCTGGCGCAGTTTCACGTCACTGTGGAGGAGAGAAGGCACTTTTCCAAGCTTCCATGTCGAGCCATGAGTAGAGCAGTAGAGTCATGTCTGACTGAATCTGATCAGTGATTGGTAATTACAGCTGTCAATCACATATTTAACCTCCTACCTGTCTGAAAACACCTTTGATTAGACAAAGTCTGCATCACATGGTAGACTTTCTTCAGCCTGAAAATGGAGTACACAACAAGTGGGTAGACTTTGTTTCCTGTCAGGCCACTTGAATTACAATATGCTGAAAGGTAATTATGGAATTTTTGCTCAATAATGCCAAAAAACTATCAACCACTGCAGCTTTAATTTCCAAAAATCATCTCGCTATGAGGAGATGTGAATCAGACTTCCAAGTAATTGCAGTAGATATCTCTACGCTACAAAAAAGAAAGTAGAAACACGTGTTTGTGGGAAATGAGTCTAATTTTATTTTTACAAAAAAGAAAAATAATCTGATCAAACATGTTTTTCATTAAAAAAGTAAAGTCATTTAACTCTTATTGTACATACTGTTTGGGTCTAATTTGACCAGTTTTCATATTCTACAGCAGTAAAAACAGCCTGAATGTCCCTTTTTAACTCTGACATGTAATGACTGGTCCTAAAGTGACCCAAAAGGTGCTTTAGGTTTCAATAAAATATATTTAAATCATCATGGCCGTTATGTTTGCCTGTCTTGGGTAGATGCTTTTCTCCATAAAGTAGTGGTGTCTCCCTGCTCTCTGAAACATGAATTAATTAATGCATTATTTATGCATTTTAAATAGATCTGTGGTTCAACAAGACACTGTTTTGGGTGGATTATTGGGTCAAAATTGAAGGTGCAGTGTGTAAGGGTTAAGAAAATGTATCTAACTTTGTCTTAATAAGATATTGCAGCTAGAGTTAACCAGCAACAAGCTAAAACAGTGTTTTGTAAAATATTTCTCAATTTGGTTATATTTAAGAATATTTGGCTCGTTGCTGGTAGGGCTGTCTTTGCGGCGTGAAAACTCGTTCTCATTGCGTTTCTGTTGTGAGATCCATTATGGACTGGCTTGGCAGCAGACGTTAGCCCAGCCTTGACTTCGAGCATCAGTGGCATCTCATTGTGCTATGATTTGACAAGCAGATGCTGTGTGTTGTCAGAGAAAGGCCTGTCTGAATTTGTAGTGAATTAAAGTAGCATGGACTCCAGGTTCACAGAAATGTTTAGTGTAAACTCCTCTCCACAAGCATCTGGCAACAGTATCTGAGCAACCCTGCTGGACTCGAGGAAGAGCTAGTTGTTGTGATTGACTGTGTGAACAGACTGTATATTTGTGTATGAGTGTGTGTGGTGCGCGTACTGTATGTCATATATCCTCAGCCTGTCTTCATGTCCTCTTTCTCTTCCTCTGTTTTGGCTCTGAACCGAACTCCCTCCCTGCTCCCAGATGTAAAAACAACCACATCACAAGTGTACATTTCCCTGGTAAATCTGTCAGTGCATGCTAAAACTCAGGCCGATATGTCATGCAGTCACTGTACGCTCTACACACTGAGACACTGAACAAAGGCAATAGAGGAGATTTACTCGGGGACAGCATGTCCATGTAAATGTCTGTTTCTCTGGGACCTGACAGAGATTTTTTAGAGCTCTCTGAGCCATTTTACAGGTGGTAGATTTACTTTTTTTTTTTTTTTTAATATATGTTTTGGTTTCGGTTTAGGACATTAAACTGCACCGTCCCTTTGTGGTGGCTATGAATACATAGTCACACCATAATTTAAATATGGGACATTTGCTCGGCACAGCGCCAGTCTGGATAGCAGGGGTTAGCGGAAGTTCAGGAGCATTGTGTGGTAGGAATGTTTTGACAATTCATCATTGATAATTATAGTCTGTAGCCATGATAGGATATTCTTGGCAGAACTTGGTCAAACCTGTAAGAGCCATCATAGTGGGATGAGGTAATCCTGACAGTGTGACGGAGTGATTGACTGGCTTCTCATTGTCTAGGTGTTGACTTCAAAGTCAAGACCATTTCTGTGGATGGGAACAAGGCAAAGCTGGCAATATGGGTAAGTAAAAAAAACTCTAATAAATACTGCAATACAGTTACAATCAAACAAAAACAACAGTCAGTCAGAGGTCGAGCGGGGTATTGTTCAGGAATTTAGTGACATACCTTGGCTCCAGTACCAGTCCCTGAACGATATTTTTTCGATACCAATTTTTCATTTTGACAAAAAAATAGATAATTACACATTATGGTACAAATCTTGAGTTTTACTTCAGCCTTTGTCATTTTCATACACTCAAAGCAGTTTTATAACATAAAAATAAACCTATTTACCACAACTCAAAATGGTCTGTTAACATAACATCAGTCCTAATCGCCACTGATGTTCCAAATGGACTCCAATTTGATTAAATATCTGATTCAATTGATCAGTTTCTGATTCAGTTCAACATTGATTGGGTTCAGGATATTTCAGTTACAGTACAGTTTTGGTAGGTTATTGGGTAGGTCACAGAGAATTAATGCTGTAAATAGTACAAGGAGCCTCTAATCTGGTTTATAATTAAAAATGTTTATGTTTACATTAATAATTGACCCCGAAGCAGTTACATTAATGTATTTTTTATTGAATATGACCAACAATGAAGAGCTGACTAACAGAGTTAAAGGTCAAGTGTTAGTCATCCTGGGAAAAGGCAGGAACATTAAAAAAACAATTTCTGGATTTTATTCATCAATATCAAATCATTCAAATGACGATAAATTTAAATCAGAAAATCTGTATTTTTAAACTTAGCCCTAGTCAGAGCAAAGACACTCCACGATGATTCCACTCTATTATTCTGTGAAGTGGCCAGAAGATGGCGCCTGTGTAACACCATTCCAGCCTGTGTTGGCCTTCAGGGACACACAGGAGTCAGTCTGGTTGTTTGTGTCAGTCTGCCCTGGTTTTTCCTCAGAGTGTGTCCTCTAGTGCAGAACTGCTTGTGTTTTGCAGGACACTGCAGGACAGGAGCGATTCCGGACCCTGACACCAAGTTACTACCGCGGAGCCCAAGGAGTTATATTGGGTAAGACAAGCTTCTGAAGCTGTGTGTCTGTGTGTATACTGTATGTGTGTATATATATGTGTGTGCGTGCCCTGTGTAGTTAAGAGCCAGACCCACTCGAGACCCCTGGTTGTAAAGAGAGTGATGGCTTTTCATCCTGTGACACACACACACACACACACTTGCCTCTCTCTCTGGAAGTTAGTTTATACCCTCAGGTCAGTCTGCTCATATGGACATACATGTACAGCAGGTACAGTATATGCACACACACATACAGGAGCTACGTTAAAACTCTTAACCAGACTTCCTGTGCAGCCCATGGTCTTCGACCACTCTAATGATATATGGAAACAGAAGGCGCCTTACTGCCTCGCTGGGATTATTAGAGCTGCCCAAATGATACCGTCACAAGAGTCCAAACTACTTATTGATTTAGTTTATCCTATTTTGATCATATTTATCTTAAGCTGAAACATCTTCTGGAGAGTCACATACATACACATTTATTTCAATCTGTAATTGCCCACTTTGATCATAATTAGTCTGAGTTGATCCCTTATTTATTCTTATGTAGTTATACATTAGTAATTATAAGATGCTTCACTGTTCTGTATTTAGAGACAGAAAAATCCAGAAAAATACACTACTACATTGTACCTACAGTGGTGGAAGAAGGATTCAGATCCTTTACTTCAGTAAAAGTCCTAATACCACCATGAAAATAGTTCTCATTCAGGACCTCATTCATATATAAATATTATCATATTTGTATATCGTATCATTACATTATTATAAATGTCTGTATGAAAGTATGAATGGTTAGAGTGTTGATTGTGCAGTAAAATGGTCCCTGTCAGTGTCTTACTATGATACATGATGTTTGTGGATTCATATTTCTGCTTCATTCATGGGTATGTTACATTTTACTGCTGTACATGTTTAAGGTTGTGCTCATCTGAACTACTTTAGAAACTGTTGGTAGTTTAATCTGCAGCGACGCATCATATTCTATATGATCCTCATATGTTTGTAGCATCACTGTCTTGTGAGAACCACGTATCTCTCAAAAGTCAACTTTTCATGAGCTCAGAAGAACAGACCTGTTTTCAGCTTTGTGACAATGCATTTTCCAGTGAAACAAAGCGGGGTTTGAAGAGTTTATTTAGATTAAGAAGGAAGAGAATGTTCTCAAAACATAAAGGAAACACTTCATCCTTCAGTTCATCACAACAAAATCAACACATTTCACGTGGTTTTCACTGGACAAGAAGGGGATGAAAAGCTGTAGTGTGAAAAGTAACTAAAGTTGTGAGACAAATGTAGTGGAGTAAAAAGTTGCGAGTAACATTTGCCTCTGAGATGTAGTGGAGTAGAAGTATAAAGCTGTATGTGAATATGCTCACATTGTTTGTTCGTTTGTCTCAACACAGTGTATGATGTAACACGAAGGGAAACCTTTACCAAACTCGACAACTGGCTCAATGAGCTGGAGACATACTGTACAAGGAACGACCTTGTGAAAATGCTTGTGGGAAACAAAATTGATAAGGTGAGTGGACTTAAAAAAATATTTGTTCTCATTAAACAAGGTTGTTTGATTAGAGAGGAACATAACATTATTATTTTTACAACTGTTTTAACAAACATGGGATGAAAACATGGTGAATCCATTTTTCTATATCTTACAGAAACATTCATCCTACAGAACAGCCCAACGAAAGGCAAAAAAAAAAGTCTCTTTAAAAGATGTTAGCTCAAACCCAGTTGATAAATGACTCGACTAAATGACCGTGGCAGACCCACTTTCATATTTCTGGCAGCTCCTCCTTTACCAGGATACCAGAGTCAGTCAGTGTGGGGATGAAAATGCCCACTAAGTAGAGCATTATGAATTTATTGTGTCCTGTTCTTCGTCTGTGAAAATGTCTTTTCCTCTCTCTGCCCTGTGACGACCACAGTAGCTGACAGCTCCGCCCGGCAGACCTTCAAATAAGCCATTACCTCTCTTTTGTTTTAGGAAAACCACGAGCTAGACAGGGCCGAAGGACTGAAGTTTGCGAGAAAACATTCCATGCTTTTTATAGGTAAGTCGGGAGGATTCCCCCGCTCTCAAAGACCTGCTGCTGCTGCTGGGCATGAGTTACAGCAGACTATTACACAGGGGAAACAGCTTTTCAAATAACTATCATACTTGCCGAGGAATTCTTGCACCGTTCTATTTATAAAACCATCTTCATATATCATCTTCCATTTTTTTTCCCTGTACTTTTATTTGTCAGTAAAGGACCAGTAGTAGTAGTAGTAGTAGAGTCTTTACTCCAACACCTTGTTTTATCCTGAAGAACATTATCTGAAAAAGCTTGTTTTAAATGGGAAGACATTTGTGGGAACGTTCCAGCTTTTCCTAAACGTATTTATTAGATTTTGGCTTTTTCAGTGAAGATTTATGTTTTAATCCTACGGTTATTACAATTATAATGTTTCTGGATCTCATCATGCTGGGGATCGGGTGTTTATTATATCCTCTAATAACCTGCTAAGGTCCACTATTAGTGTCTGGTGCTGACAGTTATTGTTGAGACATTTTCCACCTGCGTCGAAGCCCAGCACATGATGACATCAAGATGCACACATTAACTGTTGTTGTATCTGGGACTCTTTATTTCCCTTTAGATCCTCTTCATTACTCTGCGTCTCTCACAAGGTTACAACAGTTTTGCAGTTTGATTTCATTTTGACTTTTTCTTTTCAATTTTAGTTTAGATTTAATCCATTTTAAAAAGGATTTGCTAGTGTAGTTTAGATTGTTTAAAAATGCGTAGTATTAGTTTCGGTTAGGGCTGGGTGTTTCAGCCAAAAATGTTCTCATGATAAAATTGTTCATATCAGTCAATATCAATAATTATTATAATAAATATCAAATCATTATTTCTTTCAAGTTTAAAGGCTGGTTTTTGGGCCTGAGTGAAATGTGAAGGAGCCAGATGCTTATTTGTGCTTTGTCAGATCAATTATCAGTCCCTCCAGGATTTCACAGGCAGCTTTTCTAAAGAATTGCGATGTGTGTTGCATCATTTTAGGCACTTTTTGCAGTGAAATTGTGGGATCAATTTGCAGAAATAGTTGGGAGTTGCAAGTTGTTCCAGTATGGATAAAAAATGTACTGTTCCGAGTGACGTAAGTAACCTTACCAAAAGGCTCAGGGATTACAGAAATTGTTTTTAAAAAGAGAAGCTGCATCTGTAAATAAAGAAGTGCATCTAAGAGATTTTTAATCCACAAAGCATCTCAAACTCACAGTCGCAACAGCAAACACCAATGGTGAAATACAGTATTAATATATAATATAATAGAATAAAGTGCACAGGACATGTTGATAACAATGATAAATCTTATATTCAGTACCCAATACAAATAAATAATGAAATGTCTTGGTATCTTCACAACCTGAAACATGGAAGTGAGTTTGGTGACTTATGGCTCAACATTGAACTCAACAATTGGTGAAACTCACAGGAAACTACAGTGATTGGTCAAATTTGCATAAAAGTTTTGGTGATTGGATAAAATTGCAAGATGATGCAGAATTCAAAGGTATTGGTTGAATTTGTGTTGATTGTTGCAATGGCAACATTTCCCGGATGGACTGAACGTTTGCTCAGTATCAAAATATGCATTAGTAAAATTAAATAAAACAAAACATTGAGTGTTTTTGCTGACAATGAAGACAAACACAAAAGAAAAAATGTAATTTTACAATGCAAGTTTTTTTTGTTTTTTGGGATGTTTTTCAGGAATGAGATTCCAAAATGTCAGAAAAAGTATTGTGTAATAAAAGTCAGCAAAGCCTAAGATTGTTTTAACTTAACATGAACAACATCCACAAAAGACAACAATAAAACATGTTTATCATCATCATGTCATTGTATCATCAACCACAAAAATGTAAGTGGACGCAACAACAACATGTAGATGTAGATATGGGCTCAAATATGTAAACCGTCAACACAAGGTACAGACTTAAGTGCACAATGTGTGTAATTGAGCTTCTGGGGTGAGTATAGTGTCAGTCTGAGAGAAAACATGGAAAAAAAACTGGAAGATAGTTGTCATGTTTACCCAAAATAATAGGCTTTGTATGAAATAAATGGATAAATACAAGGAAAACTTAAGACATTTTCTCTATAATTTCAGTTTATTTCAGTTCATTTTTTTTTGGAAAACCTCCTTTTTGTTATTTCAGTTCAAGTGTTGTTCTCACATTTTTTTTCGTTAGGTTCTTCTTTTGTCCTTAATTCGTGTCTCTGCCCTGTCTTCTCAGAGGCGAGCGCTAAGACCAAGGACGGGGTGCAGTGCGCATTCGAGGAGCTGGTGGAGAAAATCATCCAGACTCCCGGCTTATGGCAGAGCGAGAGCCACGGCCGAGGAGTCCAGCTCACCGACGAAGACGCCGGAGGCGGAACCTGCGGCGGCTACTGCTCACTGGTCTAGACGACACATGCAAACATACGCACACAAACACATGTTCAAACACAGCTGTGTGAATACCACACAGTGTCACACACCCAAACACAAGTATATACACACATCATCCACTTGAAAGACCAGCCCCCCACTCCCACTGTGTGCTGACCCTCCTCACACATGAAGGCAGTGGAGGTTTGACTCTGTCCTCCGCTGAGCTGGAACGACTGACCGTCCACTCTCTACATGTGTTCACACAGACACTACTTTTTGCACACTTTCTAATAACAATGCTGCGCTAGAATGCAAATGCAGCTCAGCCTTCCTCCCCATGGCATTTGAGTGCATTTTTCTCTGTATGTTGTGTTGAAATACCGTGTAGTGCAGTTGCAGGACCTTGCTCAAACAATTTCTTAGTTCATACTGTGTGATTAAAGCTGCAGTAGGCAGAATTTGGACGTACACATCCTCCTCCTGCAGCTCTCTCTATCAGGGTTTTCTCTCAGTTTCTGGGGGGCTTAGGTGCTGGGGTTGTAGTTGGAGTCATGGCATTTGACGATACTTAACTAAAAACTGGGCATTTCAATGAATATTTGACGATTATCATTTCAGTATTCATAAAGGAAGGAAGGAAATGTGCTCATTAGTGAGGGAAACGTGATGTCCTGAAGTAATCCTTCCCATTTGTGTTTGTCAAAAAAGAATATTCACACAATAACAACTAACTGGTTCCCAGCTGGTCTCATCTTGGGACCCACATTTTCCCATGGTCATGGAGTATTGACCCACTTTTATAGAATTCAAACCAGTCATTTATTTTTCAAAAATAGTCTAGTAACATGGCACACCGCATGTCTTTATGCATGGCTCAGACATCAGATAGTTAAAAACACTGCAACCCCTTCAACGTCCACAACAACAACAACCCACCCTCGGTTCACAACCCACCAGTTGAGAAAGCTGGGGTTAAACAATAGTGACGGGATGTGAACTGCCATCTGTCATGACCGTAAATGACTTAGTACTGTGAAAAAACACTTGTGCTGTAGTGATAAGGAAACCTGTTACTGTATATAAAGATGGCGTTTTATGCTGCTATGGAAAAGTAAAGCCAAAACATGCAGGGGAGTCCTGACAGTGATTTGCCATTACACCTGTCAATCACCTGTTTTTTACCCCCCCCCCTCTGTAAAGACCTGTGATTGTCCAGAGTCTTCCGTCACAGGGTTGATTTTTCTAATGCCCGAAAACAGAGCCAAGAGGAGGCGCACAAGTCTTGTTTCCTCTCAGACCACTTTTTTTTTACAATATGCTGAAAGGTTTGTATCGAATCTTTGCCCAATGACTCCAGAAAAAAAAAAAAAGCCTACTGCAGCTTTAATTCCAGCGACAGGGCAGTGTAACGAGTCCACCAGTGTAAACCAAAGTTTGTTTGGCAAAAGGCTAAATGCCTACAGTATGATCGTGAGAATGACAGCCGTTTCGACCAGGGTTCTTTTGTTGTCTCCAGCATGTTTATTGTCCTTGGAGCACCTCGCCTTAGCACGCATTTCTGTATCGACGCAGGGCTGACTTCTCTCCAGTGTTTATCTCTCTCCTCTGCTTGATCCGGCCCCCCCCCCCCCCTCGACTCAACAGCACAGCAAACACATTATGCTGCTTATGAAGAAGCTTATCAAGCCATGCAGTTTTGTATATCCTCTCCCTCGGTTAAAGGCTTGGCTCGTGTGTCTCTGTTGTCCACACAACTGCCTCATTTGAATATAATAGAGTTACCAAGTGTTTGGAATGACGTTTTACTACTTTTATTGACTTGGACTTCAAACCTCTGGGGTGTTTTGAAGAGTGCATAAATCAAAGAGATTGGCACCAGAAAGCTTTCCACTGGGTGCTGAAGAAGAAGAGGGAACCTCTTAAAACTGCACGCCTTTTGGTAACCAATTGCTTTAATGGCGTGCGACCTACTGGCACTCACTCACTCAGACAGATAATATCAGTAATATCACTAGAACTGCTGCGGTCTTTCATATAGATCCTTTTGACTGGACAGGGACAAAGGAAAAGTGTTCAATATTAAACAGTGCAGTGAGTCATAAGGGTGTTTCCACTGAATTTGGAAAATCAAAGAAAAGGCTGTGTGCTCCACATCGCTGATGGATTTCACAGTGCTCCTATCTGTGTGTGTGTGTGTGTGTGTGCGTGGATCTTAGAAGCAGCAGTACCCCCGACCTCTGACCATGTTTGTAGTATTCGAGTGCTGGTGTGTGCTCTCTGGGAAAATCTGGGAAATCTAATTCTGAGAGTGTGATCTTGTAACGGGGACGGTGAAAAATGACGGCTGGTGCTGCTGCTGCTGCTGCTGCCGCCGCGTCTGATCACAAAAATCAGAGTTTTTTTAAATATCTTTTTATTTGCATGGGAAAATGTTCGTGCCATCTTTCGTGTCTGTTCAATGAATGACCTTCAGAGGCTTGTTTACTTTAAACACTAACTTATATTTAGCTGAAAACGAAACCATGATAACAGGATTACCATTTGAATTTAATGGTAAATTAAAACAAAAAGGAAGTAGGCTTTTACTTATTAAACAGGTATTGCTGTTATTTTATGTTCAGAAATAAGTGGAAACATGTATACCTTGTAAATTTTGTGTATTTTAGCAATTTGGTGGGATAATTCCTGTATGAACTGTAAAGCTGAATGTATACATATTTGACTACAAACCGCCCTATGTATTAAACTAAATAAAATCCTTTTTTTTAAGCAATAATCTATAATTTGTGGTGTTGCCTTGTAGCAGTCGGTTTCTGTGATTTCAGTGCTTCGATAGCCTCCAGATCCTGATGTGAAACACACCATAGAGAGCTGCCGAAATGAGGTAACATTGGGAAATTTACCGTTCTCTCGTCTCAAAGTCAATGGGTTTCCTTGGTTAAATGCCTGAAATGAGGCCAAGCTTAAAAGAGTTTCACATTTTATTCTACAATATAAAATACGCAAGTACTCATGAACTTCAAAGCTTTTGTACATCTTTACACTAATAGGAAAGACTTGTACAAGAGGTAACTGCATGAAGTCAAATTACAAGATAGAACCTTATTGACCATGGTGTAGTTTGTTTATAGCGTAATATTAGCAAATCCCATTGATAACTTTCAGGTTAGTCTATAAAAATAAGTCATCCTTGCAGAACTATACTCCATTGTAGCATCTATTCTACTTAACCCCAAGCGGCAGCCTGTGGGGCTGAAAGATGAGGCCAACCTGGAAGTTCAAAACCTGCAGTTCCTTAAATGGCCACTTGAGGCTGGCTCCAAAAGCGAGTCAATCCCCAAAGACCGCCATGTGCAAATGTCCAACATTACAGCAGAAATAAACATGTTCACATGTATTTCCCCATTTGACAACTGTACAGGGGTGACTTTTTACATAACTCACCTGTTTAAATTATATTAAGGCTTGAGTTGGACATTTGGAGCTTATCCAATTCAAGTCAAGGCACTTCACAAATTCAGATTGAGACTATACAGAGAAAAAAAACCCCACAAATCCTCCAAGAGCAAGCCCAAATATGAGCCCTCACATTTGCAAATGTAAAAACCAAGATGGCGACGACAAAGTGTCAAACTTGAGGCTTCAAAACAGCAGTCCACAAACCAGCGGGTGATGTTA